>CAIGRK010389567.1:0-13317 GCA_903798315.1 Fraxinus greggii | reverse complement strand
GTTAAAAAATTGGAGAGTAAAATGTTGAATATTGCCTAAAGAAATTAAAGATTGATTGATATGAAGTTGTAAAATTTTTCCCATATTTATATACCAAAGAATATATCCATTTTAACCATATTTAATTTTCAAATTCAAATTTTGACAAGACAATTACATGCAAGATTTTGAAAATGCAGATAAATTATTCAATTGCGTGCACGCAAGCTTGCAAGCAGCGTGCAGGCAGCTAAAATACAGTTGCGTGCACACAACTATTGTAGCTGCCTGCCACCAGTGCCAGGCAGCTGTAGATAGGCAGGGCAGCTTTAAATATTTTTTTATTATATATGTGTATGCAGTTGTAGCTTTAAATATTAATTTTATTTTTTCTGTTTAAATACGAGCCAGCTCGGCCCGAGCCTCGGCTCAGTGCGACCGAGCTCGAGCCAGGCCTTACTCGGACTTTTTCTGAGCCGAGCTTGAACCGACGAGCTTTTTTGCCATCCCTATGTGTCCATTTAAAATAAAAACCTTAAATTACTTGCCCAAGCATGACTTCAAAAGGAGAAATATCACTATAAAATAAAAGAGGCTAACACAAGGGCATGACACGTGTCGCCATTTCCTATCGTCATCAAAATTCAATTTTTTTTTGCCGTCTCCCTTCTTTCTCCATTTTCCCTCTGACACCCATTTCCCTTTCTCTATTTTTCCACTCAATCAAGCATACATCTTTCCACTCAACCTATATCTGATTTCTCCTTTCATCTTTCCACTCAACCCATATCTGATTCTCCTTTCTTCTTCTTCTTTTTCTCCTGATTAAGAAAGAAAATGTAGATTGAAACTTCGCCTAGGAAGAAAGTGGATGAAACTAAGGTGACATTTTCTGAAATCACATCCTCCGAATTATTGCCTCAAGTAATATGCATTACTATCATCATATCTGATTTCTCCTTTCTCCTTCTTCTTTTTCTCCTGATTGAGAAAGAGATTGAAGATTGAAACTTCGGCTTAGAAGAAAGTGGAAGAAAATAAGGTGACATTTTATGAAATCACATCCTCCGGATTATTGCCTCAAGTAATATACATTATTATCNTACATCTTTCCACTCAACCCATATCTGATTTCTCCTTTCATCTTTCCACTCAACCCATATCTGATTCTCCTTTCTTCTTCTTCTTTTTCTCCTGATTAAGAAAGAAAATGTAGATTGAAACTTCGCCTCGGAAGAAAGTGGAAGAAACTAAGGTGACATTTTCTGAAATCACATCCTCCGAATTATTGCCTCAAGTAATATGCATTATTATCATCATATTATTTAGATTTATTCTCAAAAATTCTTGCCTCAAGATTACTATTTTAGAACTTTTTTGTCTGTTAGATAGAAGTGAAGATGGAGTTGGAGACACGGGCAACGAGATGGAGACACGGGCGATGGAGACACCGCGTGTCTCCCTGTGCAATGGAGGCACGGACGGTGTCTCCGTTGCAGAGACACCGTGTGTCTCCATTCAAAATGGAGACAGGCGTGTCTCCATCTCGCATGGAGACACTATTCATGTCTCCATGTGTAACGGAGGCACCATGGCAATCTCGGTATTCTATCTCCGCCAGTGCAGTCTCAACAGACAATTCTGTACCAGCAGCCATGAAATTAAAAATCCCAAACAAATGGAAAAACCTTTTATCAAGAAATTCAAAAATTCTGATCCAAATGTTAATCAACTCCAATCTTTTTATATTTCTCTCCAAAAAACTTAATCTTTATATAACATCATATAAGAGTTTTCAGATAATTTTCACATGTTTAAGCGAATTATGTGTAAGTGATTATCAATTGGTAAATATTTTATCTTATATCAGTTTTATCAATTGGTGAAATTGGAATTGAAAAAAAAAATAAAAAAAAGCCCACCCTCTGCGTGCGCGTCTTCGTGTGGTACGGAGTCGCACACACGGAGACTCCGTGCATTCATACACGCACGGCTCATCTCCTTGCGCGCACGAAGACCCTCTGTGCGCACACGGTGACCAATTATTGAATTAAACTCTTTGATTCCATCTCACTAAATTGCAGAGTTTTCCCAAAATGTTTCTCATTGTCGGTCTCCATTTGCATCCCTAACTTTCTTTATTTGCCATGAATAACGTCAAGAAGAAACCCTGTATAAACACCGCCACTGCGGTGTCTGAAGGCGGTTTACCGACGTTGGAGGGCTTGCCACTCACAGACGCCATTATTTTCGGCGAAATTTTTAGTAAACTAGACTTGGAATCACTTTGTTGCTTGGCTTGCGTTTCCCGGGGACTGTTCAATTGTTTCTCAAGCTCTTTCAACTCTCCTTTCTCTTGATCTCTCTGTAAGCATTCATTTTCGAATAAGTATGTGCATAACTCCTTTTTGTTTTAGATTTAACAAGCTAAATGGTTAATTTATTATCTTGGCTGCCCTTTTGTGTTTAAGAAACTTTCTAGAAATTTATTATCTAGCCATATCTGCGTGTTGTAGAATTTGATTTGTTACGGCTACAGATTATACTGTTCTTTAGAGAGAAAAATACAATTTTTTTGTGGGAGGTTTTTATGTTTGAACGACATTGAAGAGGATGCTTACTTGGTTAAATGTGCTTGGACTAATAGGCAATTTCACTGAATGGTGAGATTCTGGATCGGATTATCCCGAAATTTAGAAGGGTGAAGAGTGTAACTATTGATTGTCTTGGTTCGATGATTCCTCAGTTCCTCAGTAATCCGTGTTCTTGGGCCGCATATCCAAGAATTGAATTTGCTCAAGTGTGCCTCACTCTCTTATAACGTTCTTTCTTCTAATGGTAAAAGATGCCCCAATTTAAGGTACATTCTTTATTAGATTTGGAATCTTAAAATATGTTGTATCATGTTAAACAAAATGGAAAGTACTCTTGAGTTGTAGCTAGAAAGTTCATTGCCATCAATTTCAGAACTATCCTGTTGGCCTTTGATTTGCAACCATAAAAAAGAGCATACACTGATTTGCATAGTGATTGAGAAAGGCAAGGCTAGGCTTAAAATGACGATTTGCCCAGCTTAGTTATCTCTGATATACGATATACGTATTTCAGGATTCTTGTCCTAGAGTTGGAAGGAGAGACATCACCTGAAATTTTCAAGAAGAACCTTATATAAATGCTGAAAGGCATTCTCTGTTTGGAGGTAAGTGTTTTCATATTGTTTATTTAACTGCTTTTACTATATATTTTAAGCAAGTTTGGTCCTTTAAATAATTATTTGTTTCAGAGAATTGATTTCAGCTACCAACTTATTAAACCTGTAACTTTTGCAGTCTCTATCCATAAAAGTCCGTGGAACAAAACTTGATGCATATGATTTAACTTGCATTGATCTCTACCTACCCCAAACTCTCAAACTTCTGAAATTGCAACCTGCGAATGAGCAAGATGTTATTCTGTTTATAAAAGTACTTGGAGATGGAAAAAATAATCCGGGACACTTGGTCAATTTTGCCATGCCCTCAAATTTAGGACGCACTTGTTTTACACTGCTGCGTTTGTCACTTGTCCTGAATGTTATATCCGATGAACTTATCATCTCAATTGCCAATTCGCTTCCATTTTTAGTTGAGCTGGATCTTGAAGACAGACCAAGCACCGAACCAAAACTGCCTCGTGACTTAACTAACACTGGTTTGCAATCACTGGGCTTGTTTCAGCGTCTCACCTCTCTGTCAATTGTGTGGAGTAGACTGAATTATCCAGTGTTTTTTAAAAGAGTAAACGATTTGGGCTTAATGCTTCTTTCTGAGAGTTGCAGAGGTCTAGAGTCTGTGAAACTTGGTGGGTTTTCTACAGTTACTGATGTAGGGTTTTCGTCCATTTAATGCTCTTGCTATAATTTGAAGAAATTTGAAGTTCGCAATGCACCTCTTATGTCAGACTTGGCTTTTCACGACATCATTGGGGTCCTCTCTCTTCTTACTGATCTCAGAATCTTGTCGTGCAATCTCATAACTAGCGAAGCTGTGGCTGAACTTGCTGCATCTACGATGTTAGAGGTGCTTGCTACTTATAGTTGCAGAAGCATAGCCAACCCCTGTCTCGACTACATATCATGCATGGGTACACTAACCACACTTAATCTAGGAGGAGCTGACATCACAGACAATGGTCTTGCTGTTTTGGGTAAAGGGGACTTACCGATTGAGCGTTTGACTCTTAGAGGATGTGTGAGAGTCACTGACAGAGGAATATTCTCCTTACTCAAGGGGGGAAAATCAAGAAGACATTATCGTCTCTAGATATCGGTCACATGCCAGGAATATCAGATAGAGGTATTAAAACAATTGTTTCTAGCGCTCAAGCAATTACTGAGCTATGTATGAGGTATTGCTTTCATGTGACTGATGCTACTTTGAAAATGTTGGCTTCTGAGAGATCCAATAGAATTAATGAATGACATATTAAGATGGCTAGAAATGACTATATTCCTCTATATAAGGATGCTAGCCTGTCAGAGCAGTGAAACTCTGCTTATGTGTCATGGTCATGAAAAATCAAGTGATGTTTTCTTGTGGCAGTTACAGCCTGTGATGCTCTTTATTGCTGATGCTTATGCATGGAGGAAAATAAATACACAAGAAAGATATATATAGTTTATGCTTAGTAGCTAAAGTGAGATGAAAATGTTAATAGTAGTTTTCTATCAGTAATAATGAGATAGATAGCAATAACTGATCATTTGCTTGATAAAATGCTTTCTAAAAAGAAGATTTTTCTTGAGTTTGATCAGGTGTGATTACTAATAATAGAAATACAAGTGATTATTAGCTTATATAAACATTTATTGGGAGAAGGAAATTTTATCTTCAGCAGCTAGATTGATAAACGGAGCAAATTGAGGGCGACCCGAGGGAGATGGCTATATGTCTCTTTGTTAGTAAAAATGTTTGGTGAAATTGAAGGTAAAAGAAACTTTTACTTCAATCTAAGCATGCTTAAAAATGCTTTTATCCATACTTAAATTGGATATACATTTAAATCCAGAGATGGTACATAAAGAAATTTTCTTTTGTAATGTTGGTTGCTCACAGTCCAGAAGCAGTTTCCAATGTTACTATCCTGACATATGCCCATCTTGGCATTGTGCGGTTGGTGGCAGCCAGATTGATGATAACCTAATAAGATGGAGATGCTGAAAGATTTAAATACGATAATCATGTTGCCAGTTGCTTAGTTTTGTTTCTCTTTTATTTGTGAGAATGGAGTAATCTTCAATTTTGATAGTTGTTGCAGGTGATTTTTGGGATGCAAAAAGTTAACTTTACAAAAGCAAGTTAATTTTGTGAAAGACGGCAAAAAATAGATTAAGATAGAAGCATAAAAAAGAGAGAGGAAAGAAGAGGAAGAATAGAATTGTATTTGAAGAAGGTTTACCAAATGGTTTGCTTTTCTATGTTCCTTTAGGTTATAATGTTATAATAGTTAGCGAGTGATACTGTTACAAACATTGATGAAGTCTAGCAGAGTTGCTCCTTTTAACTGAGTGCCAATTGAGTTGATCACCTAACTTATCAGTATTGTATCTGTTTACGATTAACTTTCCACACTACCCAAGCTATTGGACCAAAAAAGAAAGAAAAAGTCTATCCGTTTGGTGCATGCACAAATAGAAATTATCAGTTTTAGCAAACAAAATGCATAATTCTGCTTTTTGATCAAATAAAAAAATCATATCATATTTCCTCCCATTTTAATATTAGTTATCTATCCCTAGGTACTTACCATGCGTCATAACTTGCATGCATTTTCATTTTCTTCCTCAGCATCAAACTCTACCATAGTAACTTTTCTTTTAAGATCATACCAAGTTTTGATGACTTTTGTTCTTTGTACGCACACAGTCAATAGGATTATGAACTTGCATGCTCCAGGTATGTCTTCCACCGAGTAAATTCTGATTTCAATGGACGCTCTTACATGAGTTTTAATCTTTACCTCTTGTAGAATGTCTGATGAAGTCCATAGCATCGCTTATTCAGCTGATGCCAAATCTGTATCTGTTGTTTATCGTGTAACGCTTTATGAGACTGATTCACAGGTATCATCGTCTTGACTCATGCTTAAATGTGCTTATTGTTCGTTACTCAATTGAAACATTTGTCTTACAATGCTATAGTAGTATGACACTGATAGTTTGTGTTTTTAAATGTTACTTTGGATCCAATTCAACAAGGATTAAGGAACAATTGTGAGAATACATTCCTTCATTCTTTTATTTATTTAAGGGTGTCGGGTGCTGGGGCGAGATGTTTCCATTGCGTAAGAAAATGTTCTTATAAAAATTTGTCTTTGAATATTTCTCATTCACATGGTTATCTGAATTTAAGATTCTTTAGGACCAGTTTTTATCTTGACGGTGTATATAGATTATTTTTTAGTACCTTCAGTATTTGAAGGAACTGCCTTTTTATTTGACTGATTGAATGAGTTTCTGAACAAGTTTTCTTAATGTTTCATTATTTTACTTTCCACCAGTTGACTTTCAGATTATACATAATAATGATGCTTGAATTTATATCCTAGCGTCAGTTTTTCTTAAGCCAGAGATACAAGATTTTTTGAATTAATTCTATGAATATCTCTAAAATTTACATACTGATATTTAATATTATCCAATTAACGTCCAACTAACGTGCGAATCACATTTACCCACAAGTGGTTCAATAAAATCCCCAAAATCAAAACCAACTCATTTCCAATTTTCGCCAATACAACCCTGAAAATGATAAGTTAACCGGAAAACTACCAGCAACTATTGGATATCTCACTAACCTTGATTGTGTATGCTTCTCCTATATTTCGTATAAAGAAATACAAACCAACTATGTAAATATTCAAGTAGAAAATAAATTTTTTTTAATTTTTGAAAAACTCAAAACTTCAAATCGAAGATTAACTTTATAGAAGTCTAATTCTGATAAGTGTGTTATTATTGTAAATTGTAAGTTTATTGTTAATGACAATTATTCTCCTACAACACTATAAATTATTACTATTGTATTCATAATCTTTCTATATAAATATAGATTTTTTGTTCTTAATTAAACATACAAGTTTATTGATTTCTCTATATTCTGTCCACTTTTCTCTGTAAATTTAAAAAAACATTATCAGCAAATTTTTCTCAAAATCAAAGTGAAATAGTCAGAAGGTAATAATTTTTATAAGCACAATTATCTATCACGAGTATTGAAATTAATTTGGTTACACGTGAAATTTTTTTATATACTTGTTATACCGAAATCAATTTGTTTATGCTGATTCCCAACCTTTTGTTTCATATGCAGATTCCATGAAAAAAATTAAATAAATATATATATATATACAAAAAAAAATGCTTTTTCACAATTTTGCAGTCTTTGTTGCTAAATATATATATAGCACAAAAAAAAAAAAGGATGCTTTTTCACAATTTTGCAGTCTTTCTCACTATTTAGCAACAATCATTATTTCATGCTTTTGTGTCGATTTTTAAGATAAGCAGCAACCGTTACTTGTGAATACGTCAAACAATTGTGTGAGTTCCAACTTCCAAGAGAAATTAATATATTTCTTATAGTTTGTACTCGCTAATTCTTTTTACTGGAAAACATAATTTTAAATTTGAGTTATTGAATAGATCTGATTTGCAATTTTTTAAGATCTATATATATTCTCAAAAAATATTTTTTTTTCGTTTTTGTTGAAGTCGCGCAACATTATAATTAATATTCTAGAAAAATATTATGTTTATTGCTCCTAAAGAGCAAATCTTTATACAGATAAATATTTTATAAGAATTATAATTTATCAATGCTCTTGAAGAAGCAAAATATATGTTAGATAATACACTCATATAGAGTTAATATTTCTAAATAATAGTTTATTGGTGCTCCCAAAGTAGCACGCTATTATTAACAAATATTCCAGTTAGATTGTACTTGCTCTTGAATAGCATATTTAAATACGATATAATGTAAATTACATTTTTTATTTTTGAAAAGTAAATCCTTTTATAATTTATTATAATAAGATTTGATTGCTCTTGAAGAGCATGATTATAATTTTCAATATTTCAGAAGAATATTGGCAAATTACTTTTGAAAGTGTAATAATAAAATATTATGTGCTCTCAAAATAGCACATGTTTCGAATAACGTATCATTTTGAATTCATGTTTATTCTTGAAGGAAAATATATAATTAATGTCATGAGGACACTAATTAGTTTGACTACTTGAATTGTATACGATTATATAATATTTAATCATATTTTTCACAATTAAATAATTAAATTATATCTTATATTGAACTAGAAGTTTATCATATTTTTCACAATTAAATAATTAAATTATATCTTATATTGAACTAGAAGTTTAACTCGACATTATTGTTTGGTATGATCAATTTGACCATCACTGGATCAATAATGATGGGAAATTCAAAAATCAAAAGGTTATTCAAGGACCAGAAGATTCTTCAATCAAATGAAATCCAATATGATATTTGTGATCTTTCACAAAATTTTTTCATTAACTATCACTAGTTAAAATAGGGATTGAATTTCCTATTTTAAAAAATAATCATGGTGATAAATAGCCTCGTCACCATCCACATTGACCATTTAATATTTTTTGTATCTAATAGATACTAAATGATTACACGATGTTTACAATCTGAAGTTTGCGATATTATTGCTCGAATTATGAGTATAATTTCCAGATTATAAAATCAAGGCGGTGTATTTTGTTAACGCTTGTGATCATAAATCTCAACTTTTTAATAAGTGTTAGTTGAGGTGTCAATAAATGTTTTAACGTTACTATTTGTTAAACATCTCCAGTTTATTTGAGTGTAATTATCATATAAGGTCCTTACATTTCACTATTATTGTAGAAATATCAAAAAATATTTTAACGTTACTATTTGTTAAATATCTCCAATTTATTTGAGGGTAATTATTATATAAGGTCTGTACCTTTCACTATTATTGTGAAAAACATTCACACCTTTCATTTTCTGACATTCTCACCCTTATATTCACGTTTCATTGATCAAAATGTCATTTTCCCAATTAAAAGCTGCGAAATCTCGAATATACCTTTATGTTCAAATGGAAAAAAAAAACTAATTGCAATCATATTCCTATTTTTTTTTTTAAAAAGTGCAAATGAGTCGTAAATTATTAAAAGGGTAATTAGCACATAATGTCCTTGTCTTTTACTATTATTATGAAAAATTCATACCTTTCATTTCTTGTCATTTTTACCATTAATTACACGTTTATTTGTGCAAACCATCATTTCTATTCATTTTCATTCAATTTCTCAATAAAAAAGGTGAAATGACAAATATATCCTCCTATTTAAATAAAAAAATTTATTAGATTTTAATTTTTTAATAATTTATTTGGGACTCGTTTTCGCTTATAAATTTTTAATCTTTAATAATCTATTTGGGACTCGTTTACACTTTTTTTTAAAAAAAAATTATTTTTTTATTTTTTAATAATTCATTTGGGATTTTTTAAACTTTAAAAAAAAAAAAACTTTTAGTTTCTAATTCTTTTTATTTCTATTTTTTCCATAATTTTATTTGGGGACTCGTTTGCACTTTTTTTTTAAAAAATTAGGACTATGACTGCTTTTAACTCTTTATTTATTTATATTTAAATAAGAGAGTATGTTCGTCATTTTACAGTTTTTATTAAGAAAATTGATAAAAATGATGGTTTGTGCAATTAAAGATGTAATTAATGGTGAAAATGCCAAAAAAAGGTAAAGTACTGACTTTTTTCATAATAATAGTGAAGAATATGGACATTATGTGCCAATTATCCTTTCAATAATTTATTTGGGGTCGTCTGTACTTTAAAAAAAATTAGGGACTATGGTTATAATTAGTTTTTTCTTTTTATTTTTATTTTATTAAAATTGAATGGTGTATTCGTCATTTTCCAGCTTTTAATTGAGAAAATAAATGAAAATGACATTTTGAGCAATAAAATGAGGAAATAAGAATGGAAATATCAAAAAATGAAAAGTAGTAACGTTTTCCACAATAATAATGAAATGTAAGGACATTATGTGTTAATTATCCTTAATTTGATTGAGAATAAAATACTTCTCATTTTTATTTATGAAATGTTATTACGTATCATGTCAATATCATAATTCTCCCATTATAAGTTGGCTTATGGTTATAGCCTAATTTCTTTATCTAATTTTTTTGATAGTGTAATGTATGTAAATTTGATACATAACAATGCACTTATATGAAAAATAAATAATGCTATGAATAAATGAGTGATTTGAATCTTTATATAATATCTCAAGTTCAAACGGGTGATATTTATAACACGTTTTGTTGATTGTCAATTAACTGGACAATTCTCGCATTAGGGATGAATTAAAAAAATTGGAAATAATGTACAAATGCATCATCATCTAAATTCTCGAAAAAGATAATTCAAACTAGAAGTTCAAATGATAATTCGCTTAGATGCATTTACAGATCTCTCTCATACACTAGTTTTAAATGCATCAACTCGAATTAACGTTCTGATGGACAATTAGTTAATATTAAATTTTATATATCTACAACACGCAAGAAGCGTGAATACATTTGATTCTATTATAAAAGTCTCTAAACGAAAATGGAGCAATTATCAAAGATGGTCCAATTAAAGAGTCATTTACTCTTGATAAGTATTTAGATATAATAAATTATAAAATCTCAAAAGAGGTTCAGATACCTGATATATTGAAAATTGAGACATCTCAATAAGTTGTCGCTATGGAGAAATAAATAGAATAAAAAGTAAAAAGTTATCGACATTATTTTGTACATAATGTACCAATTTAAATTATGAGTAGCAAGGATATCGAAATAAATTTGTCATCGTTTGAATTAATGATTGGCAAAATAAAATGACGCAATCATACTAAAATTGAATTTACTAGTTAAACCTAAAGTTTTTTCACGCGATCTTAGTGAAACTGAATTTACTAGAGAAATCTAAAGTTTTTGAATTTACAGTTTGAACACCTAAATGTGTATATTTATGTGAAATGAAAATGAAAAAAGTAAAGTCGTAATATAAAATTTATGACTCTTTACATAATGAATTTTCCGAAAACTTGTATAAATAGATAAATTATTATGCGGTAGATGCAATCACGAGTCTCTACCTTTTAGCGTGACAATAATGAAATTTGATATGTATATACTAAATGTGATTATAGTCCATTTATTTTATATAAATTTAGTGCTATTCTTGAAAGATTTAATAAGTTTCAAATACAATTCAAGTGATATTATCATGAGGGGGAGTAATAGGCATTGTACTCTTTTTTTTCTGACCAAAGTTTTATCCAATTGGATTTTCCTGTCAAAGCTTTTAACGAGACGACTACTTAAAAGAATAATGTACCATATTTTTCTTCATTAAGATTTTTTCACATGATTTTTCCTAATAAGATTTTAATGAAACATATTTTTTGTGTAATCAATGTCTATGACATACAATACATCTACTCTCAAAATAATACTCTGCTATGTATGAGATTCTCGAAGAGATTAACAATTGTTATTTTTCGAATTATCGAGTTACTACAGTCATCAAGTGTTGATTAATATCTTGTACGAAGAAGGTATTATTTGAAGGCTATAACAAGAGAACACGAGACGTGCTTCACCAGGATTGCAATATTGAAAACAATGACATACAATATAAGGATGAATTGATACGGGGAGTGTAATTAGGGGGAACGACTGTATTATTTTTCCTTTGATCATCTTTTATCCAACTGAATTTTCTTGAAAATGTTTTAACAAAGCAAATATTTTGTAATGTGTCATTCGAAGGGAGTGTTGTAAATGGTAAGTTTACGAGTAAACGACAATTGTACATCTGCAACCCTAGAAAATATTATTATAATATCATTGTATCTATAATCATTTTCTATAAAACACACAATTCTATCGATTTCTCTCTATTATCTTCTATTTTGCCTCTAGTCTATAACATCAGTGTTATTTTGTGGGTCCAACAACTTGTTTCAAGCCTTTGTTTTTCATAAAACAAAAAAGAATTTAAGAAATTAGCCCACATTTGACAATTATTATTTTAAAATTCTTTAATTCTCATATTCATTTTCAATCATACATTTACAAAATAAAATATTGAGTGATGCTATTTATTACCATCGATATTTAGCACTATTTTATGTGGCAATTATATGACATTGAATGATAAATCAATTTAAATGCAAAGTTAAATGATTAATTTAATTGAATCTATAAAATACAGACACTTGACTGATGTTCTAATACCACTGGTGCTAGATAACATTATTTAAAATATATTTTGCATATAAATTCAAAACATTTTCTTATTTTTTAATCACATATTCTCTAGAAAATTAATATTCAAAACTCAATTTTCTCAATATAATGACAATCAAACATGAGCTTAATATGTTGATTCCATGTTTGCCATAGCACATTAGTGATATTGACTCATAAATTAAGCCAATGTTTATTGGAAATTAAAATTAGATTTTTAGTAAATTTTGATGAAAGTTAATGACATGCGTTGTTGAAAAGTTGCAGGATCCATAAAATATACCAAACAAAGGCCAAATCGCTAAATCCGGAGAAGATATAGGACTATAGATTTGAATTGGATACCCTATATTGATGAGAAAACCCACTTATTAGAAACTTGTTGCACTTCGATTTTATTGTTTAAACTCGTACAAATATTTCACCTTTTTTCGGTTCGTCTCATCTTCGATTGATATTAGGCCCCGTTTAGTAGGAATTCAAACTTAAACTTTAATCTAAATTAAAATCAATAATTAATTTTAACCACATATTTAATGAGATCTGAAAATTTTCAACTACACATTTTATCAATTTTATCAAAATTCACTAAAAATATAAATTTAATCCCTATGGGACGACAACTACAAGTGGACATAATAAAAATTAATTACAGTCAAGTTAGAAAGTGACTTTTGCCTACACAATAATTAATTTTGAAAAATTAATATTTTTTTGTCAAACATGAATTGTATTTATGAATGGTTCGGAATGCATTATTTTATTTATTATAAATAATTAAAATAAAATAAAAATTTTAAGAACGCTTTTACGGAACCTTAAAATTAGTGTAATTGTTCCAAATTAAAAATTTAGTATCCTGATTGCAAGTAAGGCTAAAATTTAGTGTCTGAGGATGAAATTTACTTCGTTGAGTTAACAAAAACGTTTGAAGATTCCGTTAATTTTAACG
>CAIGRK010389556.1:0-12361 GCA_903798315.1 Fraxinus greggii | reverse complement strand
GGTTTTCAAGATAAGAACCCTGCTGGATTGAAATGAGACTAAAGTGCGGTTCAAAGTATTTATCTTGTCATGTCTCATTCATTAAAAGATCATATATCACGCAATTCATTCCAAGTTAAATATCTTTTATACATATATGTAATCGTTTGGATTATGATATGATTAAATGTGTCTTCATTAATTCAAAGCCGACACGTGGCGGCATCATGTCATGAATATTCACACATCAAGTTTAATCTGGCTCCCTTATCGAGACATGTTGTACTCTTGGTAATGGTTTTGGGACCAGCCAAGTTGATATGCGACGACCATAATGATGAAAGTCCGTAAGTTGATTTAGTCTAAAAGTTCAAGCATTTTTAGGTTTATATCACTAAATGATGTTTATTTTGCAAATATTTTAAGTTTTTAGGGTCACAATGAGGATAGAAGACATCAGATGAATTCTTGTTGAATCATCTTATTTAAAAGTTAAATATTTTAGAGAACTCAATAACCATATTCAAATTTCATTAAAGGTGCACAATTTTTATAAATTGGTGACGACGAATCTACTTTAATACCTTATTAAACCTTCTTGTCTAAAAATTTAAACCGTTTAAAAATGAACAATCTATTCATTTTTGAAAATGTAATCTTCAAGAGACTAGGTATCAACAAATTTGTTCTTATTACCATGTGTCATGTGATTATGATGCCCATCCAAAACACGTGTCATGGATCCTAGTACATCATTGTTTTCATTGTATTGGAACAAGAAAATGGGAAAAACAAAGGTTCCCACATTGCTTCCTCAAATGGAGATTCCCCCAAACTCCCTCGTTTTTAATCGTCGAGCCATTTTTATGAATTTGGTTGATAAATATGATCCTTGACTTGATTTTTCAATGGTTTGCATTCCAAAATTAGAAAAGCAGATTCATGAACCATTTATACCTTTTAATTAGATTAAGTCCAATGCTGTCTTGTCCTATTGATTAATTGTTTCTACTCAAGAATTCATTGTCCTCCATGATCGATCAGTCTCTAGCCTTTGTCAATCACACTAAAGCCTATCACCCAAATATGGAAAAATCTCCTTAAATGTGTGTCGAATTGGATGAATTTGTCTAGTCTAGGAAAATGTATGTAGCAGCCAGGATGGTGCATTGCCCATTTATCATTCTAGCTTTGGAGCCAAAATGAACACACCTACTACTTACTCGATTAGTCATTCTGCCTTTGTCGAAATGCAACGAAGTGTTGCGCTTGGATTGTTGAGTGTTCGCTGGTAGGCAACTTTTTTACATAGATATAGATTCATTATTCATAGCAATTTAGCCTCACAAGCCTTTGTGGGTAGGTTAGTAAATGATAAGATTACGCACAATAAGTGGTGTCATTTCGACGAGATTACGGCTTCTACATTTCGGTATTCATGTCAAATATTTTTCAACAATAACATTACTAAGGTAACTATTACGATAATAGCCACATCATAGTAAACAAAATTCTAGAAATATAACGACTCTCTTAAAGTTCACATTTCTTTCCTAGTAAATCTTGACCATACATCAATGAACATGTTTTTGTTTCAATCCTTGATTTGATTGTTCATTAGTTTGAAGTATTATAAACATTGAGGGGTTACTCAATTAATCAGGTATTGGGTTTGCTCTCCAATTGTGATCAGTTCGAGTCCCCTCAAGACCACTGAGGTGAATATCTAGTCGTAAACTGGGCCAAACATCCATAGTTATAAAAAAAAATTATCTTGAAGTATTATAAACACATCTGATTGTAAAGTTCATGAATCTAAAAGTATCACGATTTATTTATTTATTTATTTATTTTAATTCCTTTATTAGTTACTTTCATATACTAGAGAAAGGCATGGTCAAACAAATTAAAGAAGCTGAAATGAATTAGAACAATTTTAAGATCAAGGATGGCCACCAATGTATTATTACTGTAAAATTACGTTTAAATATTTGTTGAATTTTCAGTAAAATATCGTTTTGAAATTAATAATGTTGTGTAAGACAATGAGAGGAATAATGCTTAACAAACATACGAATTTTGATCATGTTCTTACATCTATAATTTTCCATGTTCCATCATTGGAATATGCTACTTGCATGAACAGGAGTAAATATGCTATATTTAATTTTCTCTTAAATAAAACCAAAAATCGAAAGCCCAAAAGAACAGCCCAATACAGGGCTGAAGTCAGCTCTAACCGAGTCTGAGGTCCATCACAGAGGAGAGGCCCAAAAGCACATCGAACCAAGGCCTAAATTGAGACCTCGATAAAGGCATTGCTTTGACCATTTTAGCACCCAATCCTATATCCCACAACTACCACCAATAAAAAAAAATGTACTACCTATATAGATCTTCTTTCTCCTCTTCGACGAAAGTGAGATATCGATCTCAATCGCGTACATGTAATACGAGGGCTAGAAATATTCATACATAAATTTATATATTGGTACGATCATTTATTCAATTCATGTCGAATAAATATCTTGTTTAGATTAATAATCCGTTAGTTGAAACTTAAATTTTACATTAATTTTATATATTTATATAATAATTTATTTTTAATTTTGAAAATATCTTATGAAATCCACAAATTTTCCTTCACATATTTCACCAATTTATATCAAAATCTACTAAAAAATTGAAAATCTGATTTTAATCCCCTATCAAACACGGGCTAAATACAAGTGAAATATTAAAAAAGAAAGAAAAAATTTACTAAATCCTAGAAAGTACTAAAATTGTAATTAGAAGTTTTCAAAAAAAATAAAATAAAAAAAATGGGGGGGTTTCTTGGGAAGGGGTAAATTTCATCAATGGTCATTGAACTTCCAGAAAAATTTCAATCGAGTCCATACACTTTAATTTTCTCAATTGGATCATTGAACTTTAGCTTGAGTCACTAAATTTCTATTTGGTTTTGAATTTCATCACTGTGTTACCTTCTCTCTTCCAAACTGATGAAAACTACCCAACCTCTATTTGGTAAAGAGTTTTTGATAATGAATTTTGTAAAAAAATATTTTTTTCGAAAAATATGTGGTTAAAAATAAGAAAATTTTATAAATTTACGTGTAAAGTTATTTATTGAGTGAATGTGCTGTTGAAAATAAGTTTTAAAAAAATGAGGAGGCCATCTATAGGTTTAATCAATAGTCGTACCGCAACTAATCCTCCACTTAATCGTTGCATGGCATTCCAGCTTATACCATTCCATGTCGTGGAGGTATTACAGAAATGTCTTAATTTATAGATATTGTTATAACATCCATTCTATCATTCTCATGTCAATGTCATGTAATAATTACGTGGAAGGTGAGTTACAATATTGTTTCTAATTAAAGTAAATTCCGTCAATTTGGAGACTATCGATGACAAAATGCGACGAAGTGGTGATACTTAAAAAAATTAAATTAAAATTCAATGACCTATTTGTGCTTTACTGTAGTTGCCTGATGGTGACGGTAAGTTCCACGAGATTTCACCCCTTTAAAATTTGTCAATTTTGACCCTTCAACCCATATATACAAGTCAATCAAAAATTAACCAAATTTGACCAATACAACTTTTCTAACCCCACCCCTGCTTGGGGTCCAGGGGAGGGAAGGGAGGGGAGGGGGTGGGGAGGACAGGGGAGGAAGATTAATTGCAGATCTTTAATTTAAATTTCTTTCTTCAAAATTATTGTAACTCTACTCTAATAAAATACAGTTTAATTCGGTGTAATCTATGTAGGTTTACAATGAAATGCGTCCTCCATACTTTTACTAACCAGTGATCGAATCTAATTTATCAAAATCCAGTCTCTCTCGTCTACGATCCATCCATCAAATTGAGTTCTGACCTAATTCTAAATTCTTACAAAAACAGAAATTCCCTTCTTTCCTTGCTCTTGTCAACACTTTCGTTCATTATACCAACTCCCACAGCCCAGTTTCCTCATACTAAAATCTTTAGCAATTCAGAAGTTTCCAAAGGAGAAAAAACTACAAAAATCTGTTCGAAAATTCATATTTTGTGATAGGGGATGGCTACAAACACAACGATGAAGAGCAGTTCGATTTTACCAATGGCGGCAACCGATCCTCCGCCCAGCATGGAGGAGAAGCTCTTCAAAGGCTCCGCCATGACCAAACGCGGTGCTTATGCTGCCATTTCTTACATGATCTGTGCTGGTACGGATTTTTTTCATGCATGTTCTCTTTGTAAAACAACGTTTAATTCATTTTAGTTCCTTATAAAGTTGACCCAGAATTCTGTTTTTGGATTTTTATTCGAAGATGATTTCTTTGGAAATCTTGGGTTCAGAATGATTTCTTGTTTGGTGAAGTTTTTGGGTTGGGTTTAATAAGTTAAATAGGAATTAATTAATCAGAAATTTCAAAAATTCGCGGGCATAAACTTGTTTTGCGTAAATGTATGTATTGATAGCCACTGCCTTTTCTTCATTTTATTTTGAATTGGAGTTATTTTAAACTTGTTATCCAGGTTTCTTAGAATTTATCATGATCTTTCCTTTCTGTTTATCTTGCCTGTTCTTTACCAAATTTATTTTTTTCGTTTTTAGCTGTTATGTTTTCAACTGAAAGTGTTTGGAAATTGAAATTGCAGGACATGTTTATACGAGCATGATAGTTTGCCATTATACGTAGAATTCCATGGCAATTGCAATTGATTTCAACTAATTGGGATTAAATAAAGTTGAATTTTTTGAACTGTCGTTAGTATCTTTTTACAATGTTTGAAATCTAGAGTGTCAGTCTTACTACACATCATAGTTTGAGAGGTATAATGCATATGTTCGTCTTTTCATCAAGACTATTGCTGTAATCTTAGCTCCATAATCAGTTAGGGAAGACAATTTTTTTAAAGATTGAATTCTTAGTTTTCCTTAAGTTTGCTGATTTGAATCCTGCAGGTCAGATTTTTGGAGGTGGTGCCAGCTAATGATAAATCAAAGGAATAACTTGTATTCATAATCGGAACATGTATGCGTAGACCTAAAATAGACTCTGATTCATAAATGTGACGTGATCTTGGTAGAATAAGTAAGAAGAGGTTGGAATAGCCAAAATTAACTCAACTTGTAGCTGCTAAGAATCTAGTCACTATAGATCATTCAGTAAATCTAGTAATGACTTTAATAGAGTGCAGAAAATGAACTCACGGAGCCGACACCTGCCCAATTTATTGGTAAGGACTATAAAGGCTTAGATTTTTGTTGTAGTTACTGTTGAAGTCATAATTTTAAACTTTTGGTGTGCATATTGAAATCGTGAAAACTGTACGAGTCGCTATAGGGGTCCTTACCTCATGCTAAATGGCTTTTTACGTCCCTATCTATATCCAAGTCTCACTCTTAATGAACTTATGTATGAGAGCATTGGGAAAGAAAAATTTGTTTCTCTAATTCTTGAACAGATTTACAGGAGGATGATTTGCTGGCCTATTTAGTATTTGAGATTGACTTGTCCATTATTGGAATTAGAAAAATCATTGTTCGTTTCACAAAACATCAGAGATTCCTTTGGCTGATTTTGACGTACATGCTTAAGCTATGTTGATTATGTTTGGCTAAGCGTAAAAAAAAAAAGAGAGTAAAAGTCACATTTAAGCACCATTTTATTTCCAAACATATTTTTATAACTTATCTTCACTCTGATTTTGCAGTGCTCTTGGTATTATTCAACAAAGCAGCTCTTTCTTCGTACAACTTCCCTTGTGCCAATGTTATCACTCTCTGTCAGGTAGAAATTATTATCCCAGTCTGCATCAATGGCTGATCTTGTCTGATGAAATATCAAGTTGCAATCCTGTTTGACCTGTCTTTTGATTACGAAGTTTCAATTTGTCTCAGAAACTTGCTGAATTATTTTTCTTTTCGATGGATGAATAATAACTATTCAACATTTACTGAAGAAATAAAAAACATGGAAATGCATTTTGTTCTTGTCCAGAACTTCAGATTTTGTACGCATTATAGGTTAACTTTGACCTCAATTATATCTATTAATGTAAAATGAAAAATTATATAGGTTGAATATTTCGTTAACCTTTATTTCCATAAATATAAGATTAATAATGGGACAACAAGCAACGCATCTTAATCACACAGAGAAATTTGCTGAATTGCTAGACTTTGTTCTTTTGTTTTCATTTTCGAAAAAAAAAAAACCTCCTCTATTTTGTTTTACTACCTCTTCGTTTACTCCAAATATGTTGGTCTTTATGATGATCATTTCTTTTCCGATGGTGAGAAATGTAAGGAATACATAAATTTTATATACTAGACCAAGCAGTGAATGTGTATGCATCGTTTATTTATTTATTTATTACTTCGTTATATTATTACTGTTCATCATGTATATGCCCAATCCATTTATCTCATCTCGAAGTCCAGAGTACAGATTTGTTAGTACCAGTTTCAATGCTAAAGAAAACGTGTGAATCTCACCAGTTGCATTGATCTAATTGATTTCCACTTTGTATTTGAGGCAGATGATATGTTCATGTTGTTGGCTTTATGTTTTACGACGCTGGAAGCTTATTTCTTTTAGCAATGAATCCATTGCCATCGGTGAGAGTTCCAAAACATTGGTACCCTTAAAGACGTTGATTGACACTTCACCCCTTGCTTTGACCTATTTGCTTTACATGGTATTTTTTCCGTTCATTAGTATTTAGTTTGTTCTTTCTGTTTTGGCTTCTTCACGTTCAAAATTGTTTAAAAGTTCTTTCAATTCACTTGAAAGATAGTTACAATGGAGTCTGTTCGAGGAGTAAATGTACCCATGTATACAACCCTTAGGAGAACAACTGTTGTATTTACAATGATCGTGGAATATATACTTGTGAGGCAGAAGTATACTCGTCCTATTCTGGGAAGGTAAGATTTCTAAATAACATGCATACTTCCCTTTACACAGTGATGTACTATTAAGCCCCTGTTTGGTAGAGATTAAAATCATATTTTTAGTAAATTTTGATAGAAATTGATGAGTTGTGTGGTTAAAAGGTTGTGGGTCCTATAAAATGTAGGGTTAAAATTAATTTTTGATTTTGACTTGAGATTTTAATTGAATTTTAATTTAAACCAAACAGGGGCTAAGTCGAGTTTGTATTGGATAGGACAAGATATTGTAATTAACAAGATTTTAACTTATTTTCTTCATTGCTATTGCCCAATGCTTTTCAGACCTCCTTACCGAACATGCTATTTCTTTATTGTAAATGTCCTCTCGCTCTCTACTTAAACTTATAAGTTGGCTTAAATTCATATGAACAAAATCATGTTACCTATATATAGATAGTGGATTGATAGAATGCATTTATATTTAGGAATTAACAATACACCATCATATAATCAGAGTGGATTAAGTATTTGACTAAACATCTTATCGCAAAAGGAAAAATTCAAAGTTGCATAAAGAAAACAAATTGAGTGCTTGAAATTCATATGAACTTTTGGCAAAACAAGCAGATGATTGAATTACTGACGGACAAAATTTTCTGCAGCTTAATTTTTCTTAATGTTCTTTTTCCTTTTTGGGTAATGTCTGATCTAGTATGATCAGAAGATTTTTGAACTCCTTTACTTAGCAAAATTCATTATGGTGTTGTCAGTGTGGCATTGATTGTGCTGGGTGCTTTTATTGCTGGAGCTCGGGATTTATCATTTGACTCCTATGGTTATCTTGTTGTCTTCCTGTCCAACATCTCCACAGCAATATATCTCGCTACCATATCCCGTCTTGGTACTGATTCCACTTCTGTTTACAATGTTTTATTTAGTTTGATTTTTCTCCTTGCTAATATTAATTCACTCAGGAAAATCCAGCGGTCTCAATAGCTTTGGCCTCATGTGGTGCAATGGTAAGTAACCGTTTTCTTTGTACATCACCTGAGATATTTGACATTCACTTAGGTAATCGCATGTGAAATTGGGTTATTTTATTTTCCCAATACAGGAATTTTGTGTGGACCCGTTCTACTGCTGTGGACACTT
This sequence comes from Fraxinus greggii, assembly GCA_903798315.1. Taxonomy (NCBI): domain Eukaryota; kingdom Viridiplantae; phylum Streptophyta; class Magnoliopsida; order Lamiales; family Oleaceae; genus Fraxinus; species Fraxinus greggii. Next base: position 4,335 of record CAIGRK010389556.1, on the reverse strand, counting down.
TTTCGAGGTGACTTGGAGATGACAATGAATTTCCCATATTTGCTTTCACCTGGTTTCCTGGTAATACTTGGCTACCAACTAAACCAACAGTTCGAATATTTTGATACAACTTGATGCTTTGCTCTGAGCTTGTTATACCATGTTATATTGTTGTATGTTCTTCAAAATTCTGATTATGGATTTATTTTCAGACCTTTTGTTTATTTAAAACAGTAATAACTTAGCCCCTGTTTGACAACCATTAAAATGTGTTTTTTGGGGAAAATGAATTTTGGAATAGTGATTTTTTTGGAGAATGTGTGGTTTAAAAGTTGGAAGAAGTTTTGGGTTTACGTGCAAAATGTTTTATATTGAGAATGTGTGGTTGAAAATGAGTTAGAGAAAAATGATTTTTGTTTTAATGGGTGTCAAACAGGGTCTTAGTTTCTTTTATATTTTCAAGATTCAAATTTGGAAAAAATTCCTTTTATCATGTCCCTGATCATCAGAAAGTTCAATATGTTTCTCACAGATTCTGCTTCTCGTCTCATTTTATATCTGGCAAGTTTTACCATTTCGATCTAATCAATTGTTCAATTAATCACGTAAAGCTATTATCATGGTTTGCAGCCATTTATGCATTATCTTGAGTTGAGACTTTTAATATAAATGTTCATTTGGAGGTCATCAAGCTGTTGCTTCAAGTTTTTATTTTGTATAGCCTGGACGTTGGATTCAATTATGTCAAACACCTAAAATTCACTATAACGAGTAAAAATTTTCATTTTACTGATAATTTATGACAATAACTGAACTGGCAAGCGTGCTCGGGTTTTCAGGTTCAAATATTCATCACTCTTGGACTTGTAGGTTACATGTTTAAACGTAGTTTCTGTTTTCAAATTTACAGATCGTATTGCTCCTCTCCTGCATACTGGCTTTCTTTCTGAATTACAGTATATTCCTAAACACAACCCTGAATTCAGCACTAACTCAGACAATCTGTGGTAATTTAAAGGTATGTTCCGTAACATATTCTTATGTTGGTTTCCATGCATGTGTGTCATGTACTTGATGCTCAAGGGAACCCCAAACTTTAACTTGAGTTGTTTTTCTAATGTCTAATCTACCTTACCAAATATGGCATGTGTATGTGTGGCGTTAAGCTGCATGCTTATATAATTTATGCATCACAATCGGTTATAAATATTTGGTTTGCATTCTGCTTATGTAGGATCTTTTCACAATTACATTAGGATGGATAATATTTGGCGGGCTCCCATTTGATTTGGTGAGTTCAGTTTCTGTGCTGTTGTTTACTCGACTATCCACTCTTATATATTTTTCTTGTTCTTCCCAACCTAATGAGTGTCAAATCGACTTTGCTTGCAGTTGAATGTCGTTGGGCAACTTCTAGGTTTTATTGGATCGGGATTGTATGCCTACTATAAGCTCATTGGAAAGTAACTGCGAAATCTGCGGGTCAGGCAATCAATCTATTTTCTGGGTAGATGATCATTTGCAGTATTCTATTTATACAGTTTTTGAAATGAAGATGACGGGGTTGTGAAAGAGAAGCCGAAGTTTTGTGTTTTCTTGAAATCCCGTATTTAACTTAGTTGTCAAGAAGCTCGAGTGCATTTCAGATACTGATACAGAATACACATTTTAGGTGATAATTTTTGTTCCATTGGACATTGTGAAATAGAGTTTTTATTATTTTCATCTGAATTTCTCTATATTTGATGACAATGTGGAGAGAGTCTTGTAACAAGAATTCAATGAGGTGGACTGAACTAGACTGGATTAGATGTCAATTGATAGAAACAAGGAATAAAAATAAGTTGAATGAATTATTTATATTTCCTTTTCATGTGTGAATTATTGGTTGAAGAAGGTATAATGACTTTAGAACTTGTCTTTTCGACACTTACGATAAAATACAAAAATGATATTATTTCTTGTACGTGTCTATAAGCCACATAATTCCAAAAAAAGAAAGAGTGAGAAATTTTTCTTTTTTTTTCCATTTATTTCAGGCTCCTAGACAATAGAGAAAAGATATATTAATCACCAGTATCAACTTATTTTATGTATCGATGATGTGACGCGTCAAATCATTAATTGATTATTCACTAATTAATTGATTGTCATATCACTGGTGTTTAATAAATCAGTACCCTTGAACCCACGTTCATATGCATATATATGATTTATAAACCGTGGCTCTTATCAAATTTATGATAATAAGTTGTGTGCATACGAAATGTATGAATAAAAATATATTTTATAAATTTGAATTATAATTTATATTTAATTGACTTAAACTATAATTTCAGTGTTATTTTTTTATTTTTAGTTTTCACTGGGGTGGTGACGTGGCGGCATGGCTGGCAACTCAAGCGACGTAATTGCTGTGGTAGGTCCATTAACGAGAATTGACTTTTCTAATAGGTGAATATTCATGGTTGGTCTCTAACTTATTTTCTCATTACAAAGTTTGCACTCAATTTTTAAAAAATGAGCAAAGTAATTATAATTTGTTTATTATCATCACAAATCTATTTTCATCAACCTAAATAAACAATTCAAATACGCATTAACTATTATACCTCCTCCGTGGAAACTCCTCTCAAATTCTTGGACATTAGTCTGATTTGGAAAGAGAAGTCTAGTTTCATAAAATTAAACGATGACAAAACAGTTTAATTTATTCTTAAAATCTATTTGATGTAAGTTTTTTGAGAATAAATTTTGTAAAATATAATTTTTTTGGATTATGTGTTAAAAAATAGGAAAAGTTCGTAGATTCTCATGCAAAATTATTTTAATAGAAAGAAATATGTGGTTGGAAAATGAATTTCAAAAAAAAAATAAAAAATTAAAGAATCCGTACTAAACATGAGTTTAACAGTGATTTTGATCATTTTTGTAATTGACGAGTAAATGTGCAATCATAGGTCCTGTTTGATTTAGATAAAAAATTATATTTGTAATAAATTTTTATAAAAGTTGATGAATTGAATAAGAATAGAAGTTTGAATATATACATAAAATATACTTATCTTTATAGCGATATTTCAAGATAGGTAAATTGAATTGTATGACTAATCACCTAGACATAATTAACTTGTGACTTGTTGCTAGTTAATTAAAGTTTTAATTTCGCATTTACACCTAATCAACCCATTTTATGTGTAGTTGGGTCGAATCTTGTGTTTCTCACATCATAAGACTAAAACAATTTGTTTCCACAAAAAATTTGAGAAGAAAAAAAAAACAATTCCTTTTTTCAATTAGAGTCCTTCTGTCAGACAATTTTAGTCATTTATTTTCTATTTTTCACAACTAAGTCATCTTCATTCCAAAATAATTAATAATTGTCTGAATGCAAGTTCCGAAAGTTTGAATTTTAATTTCCAAAATTTTGAAATATCAAATTTAAATCCCGAAACTTGTGCATTTCATTAATACTTTCCATTGATTAATTGCAATCTGGTTTAATTTCCAAAATTTTGAAATATCGAATTTAAATCCTGAAACTTGTGCATTTCATTAATACTTTCAATTGATTAATTGCAATTTGGTTAATCTCCAATTGCTTCAAACCAACTGCAGTTAAACTCCAAATAACCCAATTTTTTCACACCAATTATATCCAAGTTGATATTTTTCTTACAATTAATATATTTTACACAAATTAAATAGATATTCACTCAGTTTACATACAATTAAATAAGAATAGAAGTTTGAATATATATACATAAAATATACTTATCAAATAGTTTCAAATTTGAACTCTTGTTTGGCCCAAGCAAAATTATCTACTAAATATACAAACAAACAAACAAAAATACAACATTAGATAATTTTGCTAAACTCGCATTAAGTACTGAAATCGTTTGAAATTCATAAAAAGTTCGTAAGTAATACAACTAAAACTAATTCTTTACCTATGCTTGATACATGTGCGGTGCATAATCAATTTAATCGTCATGAACTTTTAAGTTGATTATATCACATTACTTCATAATCAAATATTTCATCTCTCTCATGTGGGATGCGCACCCCCAAATTAATTTTTCAATCACATATCTAAAATATTTATTCTAAGGTTGATTATACAACTCTCATTCATTTCTTGCTCAAGTAGGATTGGTTTTCATCAATGAAAATCACTACTTTAACATGTAATGGTTCTTCATAGATCTGAATGTCTCAACCTCCAAACTTTAACTAGGATACTAACTCTCACTAGAAATCTAAATTTCAAATTAAGTATCCGATGCCTAAATAAACAATTCAAATACGCATTAACTATTATACCTCCTTCGTGGAAACTCCTCTCAAATTCTT
>CAIGRK010389540.1:0-10267 GCA_903798315.1 Fraxinus greggii | reverse complement strand
AACCACACATTCACACAATAAATATTTTGTACATAAACCCAAAACTTTTTCCTATTTTTTTAACCATACATTCTCCTTAAATCAGTATTCCAAAACTCATTTTAATGGATGTCAAACGGGGATAAATTGAGAGGTTCTCAAACAACAATAAACAAAGCCTAGTTCCCAACAAATATGGGGTCGGATACATGAATCATTTTTTGCCGCATCATTTTACTCACTACTATATCTATTGGAAGATCTAGAGTAACTAGATCCCAAGCAACTACAATTAGCTCTGACCCTGGCCATGTTTTTCAGAGCCTAGAAAAAGGTAGAGGGTCGCATGAGGTTGACAACCTGTGTGAAACTATGTCAAATCTTACGGCATGAATCCTTGTACAAATTGAGAAAGTTCTCCACTTTACTTTTCTTATTTACAATCACCCAGTCAAATTGGCAAGCCTTTTGGTTGTAAGATTCAAAGATGAAATCCATATATTGCTGGATCTAAAAATAGCATCATAGACTGGCCCCCAAAAACTTGTTAAAAAAGATAAATCTTTTCCTAAATGAATATACATTTTGCTTGTAGTTGCATTTAACAGCCCCATCCCCATCATCATCACAAAAGGAAATTTATTATTTCAACCCTGTCTACTTCTTAGTGACTTTTACCCACATGATTAGATAGTATGGTACAGTGTATAACAAATACTCTTCACATGATTAGATAGTATGGTACAGGGTTTAATGAATACTTTTTTATGAAACTATAATCGTGATGAAATAGAAACTTCAATACAATAACCATGTTAAGCCTGGTTACTTGGGTTATTTCATTTCACATTACTTGGCCATATGACACATCTTATCCCATCCCTCAGGTGGACATGAGGTCTCTAACACGATGGTCCAAAATGAATGAAGTACTCATGATATATAGTATTTACTGGTATCAAATATGTTACAGATACTCCTAGCCAACTTCAAGCAATACAGATATAAAGCATTAGCGATGAAGGTTCTATAAACAGAATGTCATCATTATAATCAAGTTTATCTCCACTGTAAAAAATTGAAATTGTGCAGGAAGAAATGCAACACGTTAACTGCATAAGCACCACCACTAGCCTCGAAATCTCAGCTGATTTAAGCAAGCTACAAAACGAGGACATAACCATATAAAAGTTGACATTCATTTTGGTCAGAGTATGATACAATGTGTGATTTCTAAAATTAAAAATATGTAGCTAGATTTCATCTCATTATCTTTTGCTGAGCCAGTAGTATGTAGTCTTGGACTAAACCTGGGAAATACTCATTCAGATATCTGAGCAATCCCACTACTGCTTGTTCACATATTTGCATAATGATTTCTGAGAAGGCTAGAAAAAAATTCAGAGAACTAAATAGAAAAAGAAGTGGAGCAAAGGATCCCAATAGATCTAAAACTGCAGGTACTTCGAGAAGTTAAAGACGTGTTAAGAATGTAACATCACCTGAATCAGTCAAAAATTTAATTGATGGAAAAATCTCACGACAAAATCATTTATAAATTTGATTTGATTTTGTTATTGCTCGTAACTTACAAATATGGAAAGGCAGTTACGTTTAATCAACTAACAGAAGGTTCTTTACTAGCTATCCACAAGGCTCAGGTCTAAAACCAAATTTCACTCAAAACTCCAGAAAGCTCAGATCCTAATAATGATAGAAAAAATTACTATTCCAGTAAATGAAATGTCACTAGCATAGCCAAGACTGGTCCAAAAACATCACATTTAGGCAAGATTTATTCTTTTCTATTTTCAAAATTCAGAATGCTTCAAGTTCAAACATTTCCGTTCATTCCAATAGTAATAAATCATTTCTCCATAACCGTCTCAGAAAGAAAATAAACACGAGATTCACTCACCAAACCATCCTTTTGACTCAGCAACAACCCAATAACTCTGTGCTTCGCTTCGTGGACCTGCATCCTTCCGCGTCTCACCCCCACTGAACAAGAGCAATGCCTCATCATCATCAGCTGCAATCCCCACCCCTTTCTGTATATGTGCAACGAAAGTAGCAGCTTGGCCTGGATGCCTCTGATATGACTCCAAAAACCATGAATCCTCCTGATCAACCTTCTCACAACTACTACTCGTATAAATGGAATGCCCCGCCACCATTACAAGATTCTTGAACTTCGAAAACGGATAATTATACACATTAGTATCTAATTTCTTATAATATGGCATCATTCTAACAGGGCTTCCATATAATATTATGAGGATTGTGATCCCAAGTGACAAGCAAATCAAGAAGAGCATAAGAGGGTGAAGCTTGTAATAGTATTGAATTCTGTTTCCTAATGAACTCAGCATTTTAATGGGAGAATTTTTGGGCTTTCGAGATTTTTTTACAATTCCAGATTCTAAGTCAAAATCACCCCTTGGATAGGCCTGGAAGGATTTGGGACTATTACTAGACCCGAATGAATAACTTGACTTCATAGATCAGATCCACCTGATGGAGTGAAAATGTTGTAAGAATTCAACAAAACAAAAATCAAAGATTTGAACCATACAAGAAAATAAGATAAAGGGACAATGAAATTCAAGAAAATTAAAGAACTGGCACCAAGGAATTAAATTTCAGCTGCATGTGGCGATTCGAAGCATGCCCATATAAACAATTACTGAAAAAAACACCCAAAAAATGTGAGGAAGGTATGAAGCGCTACAAGATGGAAAAGCAGAAATTAGTTAATTAAAGAATATTTCGAATCAATATTAAAGGGATTTGAGGGAATTAATAGGGATTTATTCAGTTTGGATTTTAAACAATTTTGTTCAAGTAAATGAGAGTTTAATCAATTTTTACTAATTTTTACAGACTTTTTCCAAAATTAATGAAAGTTTTTGTAAAAGACTTTTATAGGATTTATTTGACTTCTATAAACTTTTATTTTGAAAAAAATAAAAATAAAAATCTTGCAGTAACTTATTGGACATATTTACATGACCAAATGATCCGCAATATACAATAATAAAATTATATTTATTATGTCAATAAAATACTTTTCAAAAGAATATGAAAAATATAAGTCACATAAATTAAAAAATAGAAAATAATTGTAACATTTTAATATTCTCATTAAAAAAATGTCTAATATTCAATATTATCAGTACATTCAAACAACTAGAAAGTTATTAAATTAAACAAGCGAAAATTTAATTAAAATTTGATCTTTTTTTTACAGAAAAATTAGAAGAAACATAAAAAAGAACAGTGAAAAATCTTTTAAATATTTTAGTTTACAAATGATTTTTTAGAGAGAGAGAGAGAGAGAGATATGATAATAATAACAGGTAAAACAAAGAGAAATATGTTTGTAGAATTAAAGTGGAAAGATAAATAATGAAAAAGAGAGAAATATTATATATGGAAAGACATTTATTTTATCAAAGTCCTTAAAATTTAATAAGAGACTTTTATGAAATTTTAAATTTGTACTTTCACGAAGTTTTGATTACCATGTGACTTTTTAATATTTTTAGAAAATATTGATTTAATCCCTTGATCGAACTAAATTAAACTTTTTGAATTTCTAATTAAAAGTCTAGATTGAAAATATTCTTTATAACTCAAAATTGTTTAATTGAAAAAATATAGCACTTTGTTGTCTGAAGAAACCCTTCAATCAGGTGGGCAGGCGAACAATCCATACCGATGCCGCGTTAGCGATGTATTGATTGTTTTTTGAGTTTTGCTTTTTCCCACCCCATGATAGGGTACGTAAGTTGGGTTTGAGTTACTCCTCTTAATAAAGTTGATTTTTTAAAATGGAACTTCAAATTTTAACATGGTATCAGAGCCTATTAAATTTCGACGAACGATTTCGATTCGGTTAAAACTCAAAATGGGCACATGAATTATAATCTCGCATGGGTTAAATACCGAAATATAGACCGAAGCATAAGGTTGGGTTACTTTTTTTAATGAGTTTGACATTTTAAGATTAAACCATAAATATTATGATTACCAATATAAATGAAGTTAATTATTAACAATAAATTATAGAACTGAAAAGAAAAGAAATTACTGTATCATTTTTCATATACAATACAATGTACTATTAAACAATAAAATAAACAATTAACTTCTATTTCTTTCTTGATATTATTTAGTTTTATCAAATCGAGTTTATTAAATACGTCACAAGATAAATAAAAATTCTCATACTTTTGATTTTTTTTTCTTTTTTTTTTTGAAAGAAATGCTGATAACCTGCAAACACATGTTTCTCATCATGTTTAAAAAGTTTCGTAAACTAGAAATACTACATACATACATACATACATACATAAGAGATGACTCGAAGACAACAACTTCACGATGAAATACCCAACCATATGTATTTGGTTGTACCAAAATTGAAGACAACAACTTTACAACTCAATGGACAATATGTATTTGGTAGTATCAATTGAGGTATTGAAAGGTCATTCGTGGGAATACCTAAAAGCACAAGGCATAAATCATTAAAGCTTTAAGTCGAGTCAATTACTTAGGCATTTGTTTGGGCTTATTTTAATTTCTTTAAATTTTATTTTTCAAAGTCAATTATTAATTTTAACCATATATTTTATAAAATCTACAAATACTACCTAAATCTCTCACTAATTTTTTGAAAAGTAAAATTTAAGGAAATGAAAATGAGACACAAACGAAGACTTAGAAGGTTGATTCGAATATGGAAATCTTATATATTTCACATCCATACGATTAAGTTGTTGGATTTCCGAATTAGTGTTAAAAAAAATTTGATTCAACTATAAAAGAATCATGGTATTTTGAATTGCTTGTTGGCACTTGACAAAAACAAAGTTAGGAAAAATCTTTGAAATTATTTCAATATTATTGGACATATAAGAGTTTCGAAGTTATTTATGAATTTATAAGGTTAATATACCTTTACAAGATTTAAAAGTTTATGATTTGGATCCTAATAAATTTGATTTATACACTAATCTTGTCCACCAAAAATGGGCGTCTGAGAGTAATTTATTTTTTAGGTGCTTAATTTTGTGTGTTTATTGATTATTTTAGGAGAAAAACTTGTTATTAGACTTTAAGGGGCGAAAAGGAACAAGAATTGATCATATAGGATTGAAGATGAACAAAATATGGAATTCAAGGACCAAAATACCAAGTATGAAATCGAAAGACCTCCCATGCAATTAACAAAGGACTTGGGCTGAACAATGAAATGGATTCGAGGACAGAAAAGTAAACACCTACGAAGTAGTTCGTTGTGATCGCAACCATTTCTTCACACGCGATCGGACAAGAGCTAATTGGAATTTCAGCAAGCAGATCAAGCCTGATGTGCGATCGCAATACATACAAGGATGTGATAGCGCTCCTATTCGTGTATCATCTTCATCTAATTCTACACCAATTGGGGCTCGATTTCTGAGCTAGAAAAATGTCTCATTCTACAGGGAATACGCATTCTCGAGGCAAAGTACAAAATTATTCTCAAGATTTTTGCCTCTAATTGGCATTTGAATGTCGAATTTTATGAGCTGGGGGAGTTTTATAGTAATTAAAGAAGAGTGAGAAAATATATTGTTAGAATTCGTATATTGAAGATCAACAATAGCTTTTATTTTCTTAGTTCGTTGTATCGAACCCGGCGATTAATCTTTTTATTATTTAATTTGTATTTGTAAATGGCTAGATAATTTATTGTTAGGATGAACGTTGTAGTTTAGGTTTAATGTTTGTATAATTCAAAAAATTTCATGCAACCTTGATTACGTGCTAATTGCTTATTTTGTGTCTAATGACATTCAATTGTTTGATCACCCAATGTTTGGTTTTTGACAATATTGAGACCCGATATTTGCTAGCTTGTGCTACAAGTTACATAGGTTCTGATAAGAGGTCGAGAGATACTTTTATAGCTTATGCAATCTTAATTGAATTCCTAAAAATAATGCGTTTATATATGTATGAATTTACATAAGGATATAATGAATTCGGGCATTAGAATATGGTTAGTTTTACTCGAGAGATAATATGGTTAATTTACATGAGCTAAAATTAGTTAATTCGATTGTTAACACATACGGGAAAAAAAAAGTCAATGATGTTGGATTAGCTGAATTTTAAATTATAAGTGAAATTAGAATTCCTAACTACTCAATCCCATAAATATTCGCAATGTCTTTAAGCATTGAAAGATTTTAGATAACTTTAGTTTTAACATAAATTCTTGAATTGTTAAATTGGTTACACATTACTTCGGATTGAAGCTAGGTTTAGAATAGAAATTAATAGTAGGTAATTAGTCTCTTGGACGATATTCGAGCTTAAAATTTAACTGTATTACTTATCACGGTCCGTGTACTTGCAGAATGAATGCACAACTTCAACAAGCTACACTGTGATGATCGAGCTGGTACTACACATTGCATCAAACCCGATTTTCCACGAACACACAAAGCATATTCATTTAAATTGTCATATGGTGAGAGAAAAAGTTCAGTCCGGACAAATTGCTACACCTTCTACTCCATCTCGATTACAAATTGCTGATATTTACAAAATCCCTCGGCAAAGCAGTGTTCTATTAACATCTAAGCAAATTCGGCATTCTCGACATCCATGCTCCAACTTGAGTCTGTTCAAATTCACACGATTCATTTGGAAATATTCCAGCAGTCATCCTTTTTATTTCCAGTGATACAAATTGATTATGTAGATATTCCTTTTTATTTTGTACGTTGTGCAAATACAGGAGCCCATGTACAGAATTTTAATCGATGAAAACAGATTACATTCCATTGTTCTTCCTTTTCTTTTCAGTCCATCCACATGCACATCAATCATTATATATACACAAGATATAAGTATAATTTTCTTGATGATCTTCATAATATTTTGAATATTTTACACCGTACAACGTATAGCTCAATACAGAAATATTCTCCTATCCATAGCAAGAAGTCATATCTTGTTCATTTGAAGAGAATCTTACGCACGGTTCTCACATTTGGAGAGAACCATAAGTAAGATTCTCTTGCCGCATCATTAAGTGGACAGTCTTATCCTTTTCGTCGCACTATATTGCATTGGAATAGATTTATCTATAGGGAAGAACGAAAGATCAACCAAAACTAAACTATGTACATATTTTGTCTGACTTTACATGATTGATAAAGTAAATTAGAATGAATTAGACGGTATAAAAGAAAAAAATTAATTTTTTTTCAATTATACAATCTAATTATGTACTGTAGTTAGTAAGTACCAAACATATCATTCAAGTGGACTTCAACTTATCCAGCCCGTACGTTCTCTGCACAATAGGGACAAAGTAAGAAAAGTAGATATAGACAGTTAGCACATACTATCAAACCAATAATTCTATTTGTACATAATTTTGTACAACTTTGTTTACAAAAAAAAAGCCAAGCCCCAAATACAACTTTGTTCACAAAAAAAAAGCCAAGTGGCGGCCTCCTATTGGGGGAGGCGCCTGCCGCCGTCACTTGACTTTTTTCTCATTCATTTTGTACAAAATTATGTACAAATAGCACGTCTTAGTACTTTGGATAAAAAAGAAAATAGAGTTCATTGAACTCATTTTTCATTTTAAATATGGATAGCTTTATTAGTCCAAACTAACTCGCTTAATATATACTTCTATTTCAATCAAGTTACTCTGTCCAACTTCGATAGAGCCATTATTTCCATTAGTCAAGCTAACATACTTGGACAAAGTAATTTAACTGAAACAAGATTATAAATTAAGTGACTCGATTTCGACAAAATAAAGTTCAAAAGAAAAGATGAATGTAGTGACTCACCATAGTTTCATAATTTCGCTCTAACTCGGGTACAAGTAAAGAAACGAGGGTTTGCATCTCTTTTTTAAGCATGTCATCGTCTGCATCTTTGGCTTTGAGGATATCTATCAAAGTTTTGGTGTCGGGCACTAGTTTGAGAGCTACCTATAAAATGAAAATGCATATAAATTCGATGAAAAATCTTAAGTCGGAATAGGTAAAAACATGAAATATGTACGAAAAATGTTACAAACTGCATATTTTGAAGTCATTTACTCTAGTCAAACAATACGAAACGTGATGATACGATTTCAATGAAGCAAAATTAATAGTTCGCAGTTTAAAGAGTGCTCTACATGTAAATCGAGAAGCCACAATTCCCCGACCACTCCAAAAAACACAAAAACAACATTAAAACTATTTAAAAAAAAAAGGAAGAAATGTAACATTACTCTATAAGCTGCAGAAGAAATCCATCCATGCCACGGCTTAAGAGATATATTATATGAATCTTCCACGGCTTGTTCCATGTTCATCTCAAAATCCTCAACAAGTAATTTTAACAAAGCTACTGAAAAATCCAGTGATCTGCAAATAACATTTTAATATTGAAATGTATTTTAGTGACAAGATCAATAGGTTGCTTTAAATATTACTTTTTTTACTTTTTTGAAAAAAGTAAAAGCTTTGCAAATAATAAATTATTTGGTTAGTTTCAGCTAATGCCATTAACCCTAAATTCTATAATGTCCCCCTAATGCATGCACAAAAACATTTGAATTAAGTCATTTGTACTACTTCCTTTACCACTTGCTTTACAGATGAATGATGTGGCAGATGGATGACAGTTGGATTAAATGTGTGAAGTGTGAAAGGTGACGTGGAATTGTGTCAAATGTAAATTCGATAAATCAGAGTTTAAAGAAAGATGAACGAATAGCAAGATCGAAAAAATTTTACCTGGTAAGCCAAACAAAGGCTTTACTGCACGTGGGACCCTTCTTGGCCTTTCCTTCACTGACCTCTTTCTTCAATATTTCAACCACATCCCAATATATCAATGGATCAGAATCACGGACCGTCTCCAATCTCTAGACATTGATTGAAGATATAAGTAAGTACAAGATTAGTTTCATGGACGGAATTGTTTATCATTGAACAATATTTGTTTAATTAACGTTATTTGATCATGTGGATTCTGGTTGACCACAAATTGTATTTGAAAGGAGCAATCTACGGGTTTTTTTTTTTTTTTTTACAATTAAAATTCACGATTATTTCACATAAGTACAGCATAGCCAAGTCAATCTCGCCATTCATTTTCATATACAGAATCGATTTCAGTGATTAACGAAGTAAAGAATCATTCGATGACCATTTAGAAACATTCTAATAAATTTAAAAACGATTGAAAATATGAGGGTATATTAGGCATTCAGTAAAGATGAATATAAAGCTTTATGGTGAATTATTGTAAGGAATAAAAGTCAAATTGGAGGCTTGGATCTTTGCCTCTTTCTTATCCCTTAATGATTTAATTATGATGCAGACTTGCGATGCATGAGGGACAGAAGCGTGTGTTTTGCTCATACACACTGAAAATGACAAGAATTTAGTATAATCCATGAATTTAACTTTTTAAGTTACCAGAGCATATATTTCAAATTATCCATGAAAATAAGTATTTAACTTATTTTTTAAATAAGTAACTTTTAAATGATATCCGGTGTACATAGAGTGGGACGTGCCAAACAAGCCATTTGGACTTTAGTTGGTAATTCACCTGGATATTCTGATGAATGTCTTGCCTCAGGACAGCCATTGTTGGCCCTATCTTATCTGCACACGGTACAGTTGAAGTATCCAATGTTTATCCAAAAATGTTTACAGGAATTAATCATTCAAAATCATTAATCAAATAAATATATATAAATAGAGATAGAGATGAACCAAGAACTTGAATCAGAAGTTTGCATAGAGAGAGAAATGGTTTGATGGGAATTTGCAGTGTTGTTTGAAGATCATCTCCTTCTCTCTCCGCCGCAGGTTTAACGCTCTCTCTCTTCGCCGCAGGTTTAACGACGTCTCTCTCCGCCGCAGACGACAGCTCTTGAATGGCTGACCTTATCTCCGATGACATCTCCGCCTCTCTCCGCCGCTTCATTTCAATTCCCTTTTACTTCCTCCTCTTCCTAAATTCTCTCTCTGTGTCCCACAATATATATATAGTTCTATGCTTTGGTATTCCAATTTTTTTAAAAAATCATTGTGTTGACTAGAGAGATGTGTATGTGAGAAATGGCATCAAATGGATTCTATCAACTGACCTAAGGAAAACTTCTAAGGTGTGAACTCAATAAGATTCACTATTATTTATATTTTTTTAAAACAAATTCAATACTATTGCTTATGCAAGACATTTGATTGTGACCTCTTAATTT
>CAIGRK010389508.1:0-11835 GCA_903798315.1 Fraxinus greggii | reverse complement strand
AATGGAACTAGGCTTATTTGTAAAAGTTTTCGAAGAATTATTATTGATGCTGAAATCACAGTTGGAGATTATAAAGGAAAAAAGGTATTTCTTCCTAGGATACCTTCCGTTCCACTTCAAAGTAACAATAATCCTTTACCCTTCAAAAGAACACAATTCCAATTCCTCCATGTTTTGCAATGACAATTAATAAATCTCAAGGGCAAACTCTTGATTTTGTTGGTTTATATCTTCCAGAGCCAGTNACTTAGAAACATCAATCTTTCAGAAGGTCTATGCAATGGAACTAGGCTTATTTGTAAAAGTTTTCGAAGAATTATTATTGATGCTGAAATCACAGTTGGAGATTATAAAGGAAAAAAGGTATTTCTTCCTAGGATACCTTCCGTTCCACTTCAAAGTAACAATAATCCTTTACCCTTCAAAAGAACACAATTCCAATTCCTCCATGTTTTGCAATGACAATTAATAAATCTCAAGGGCAAACTCTTGATTTTGTTGGTTTATATCTTCCAGAGCCAGTATCTCACGGACAATTATACGTTGCTTTGTCTCGAGCCAAAAGTAGCAAATGCATTAAAGGTATTATCCAACCAACAACAATCCAAAAATCACATATAAAATGTACTAAAAATGTTGTTTATGATGAAATTTTAGCAATGGTAAATACATAACATTACGTTTTCATTTAGATTTGCTAATAATCATTACAAAGCACATTTTAGCTTTGTTATTTTTATACACTTATAAAGGCAATTTTGTCACCAGAAAAACCCCATTTACCGGAAGTAGTCAGATACAGGTGTGACCAACTTAATCTTTTTGTACAAGTACATAGACTCTCAGAGTTTTCCTGGGAAAAATATTCTTCACTACCCAAATCCAATCTTTTTATACTTTTTGCATCTACTTTAGAACGTTTTAAAATCAACTGAATTGCAGTTTCCATTAAATGCAAAGGATTTGAATCCTCACTGCATAGATTTGTGTACAAAATTGTGTCACCACAATCCCAGTATTCCATGCCTTTGCATCTTTGTGTGGACCATAATGTCATTAGTACCAAAGTCCACGAGTAGTTTTAATTTGGTCAAAGCATATTGGAATATGTTTGAGGAATATGTTTGATGGTTCAATGTACATTTTTCTTCTACTGGTAAATTAAATGAAAATATGATTACATTATTGTTGCATCTCATTCTAGAGACATCGTAAAAACGAAACATTACATTATACCATTAATGTTTTGGGGCGTATAACCTCAAATCAGTGTTCTTTTCTCTCATTATTTGAACCCTAAGTTAACCCAATGGGATTGGCAAGAATTTCTATATAACATTTTTGTTCAAATAAATTTGTTTTGCGACCTGTTAACTTCTTAACTATGTTGTTTGCAGGAAAGTCATTAATAGGGTATAACCTTTCTAGTAATGGGAATATGCTGTGATGCATGGTAGAGCAATCGTTTTTGTTATCTTTCAATTAGGCGTTGCACCGGAATTTCCTTTCTGTGTTTACGTCAATATTGCATCTGGGAATAATTTCCTACTTTTCCAGAAAAGGAAATATGCACATGACTTTTTTTTACAGAATCGTCAAATTCTGGTTACCAGTTCTAGACCTTGTTGAGGCGATCTGAAGTTAGAATTATGCTTTTCGGTTTCCCGTATCCTGCTGAGAAAATAACAAATGCCCATTAGTTGCTCTTATGTTTCAGATTAGTGAAAATGCAACCTATCATAGAGTAAGTCAGCAATAACTTTTCTTTAAGCTTTTCTCTTGTTTTGGACCTTTCTTTCTTTATTTATTTGGACATCTCTAGATATCTCTAGTTTTGAACCATCTTTTCTAAGAGCTTAAGCTTTTAGAGATGGGACAATTTTATTTTTTTTAATATTTTCATCAATATATCCCTCAAGTGCAAGCCAATTCACTTATTTCTCAAAGGGATGATATGTGCACAATTTTCGTAACTGGGTGGGATTGAGACTTGTGCTCATGAGCTTTGCCTGCTGTGATACAATGTTTAACAAAGGATTAGATTACACTGGGCTGCTTTCATTTAGATTGACTCATGTTAGTTTAGATTCATTTCTATATATATGCTGCCATTTGGGTGCTTGACATATTGTGAAGTCCAGTAATTTTTCACATAAACCCATTGCACAAAAATGCTCACCTTGAGTGAAGTAATTGAGAGGGGGAACCGGATGAAAGAAATAGCAAGTGTTAGGAAGACCTGGCAAGGAGTAATATTTTCACAAAAAGAAATTGGTTTCAATATGTCTTGCTTGTCCTTGTTGCCTTTGTTATATTGAGTTGTCTCCTTTATACAGTTGTGCTCAGTTCTTATTTGTGGATGCTGCCACTCAGGTTTCTTTTCCTTTATTCTCTTGCTAAATTGATGGCAAATTTGAGATCTCATTTTGTCCTTAACAAATCAAAACATTGTTATAAGCATACTTAGATATTCTTTTAGTGCTAATCGGTGAGAGTTCAAATTTGTTCGTGTATCTCACTTAATTCAAGTCTAACATAGATTTCAATCATCACAGGTGCAAGCTATTACAATCCATGCCACCAATAACTACTGCATGACAGTTTCTCTTGATAACACGTGGTGCTTCTGTGAACTTTCTTCTGGTTTATGTCTCGCTCAGGTCTCAACCCTCTCTATTCTTATGTGCATCTGTGTACTGACTTTAATGTTTATCTGGGTATAGCTCTGTTACTTCTGGTTTAGGGCATTTATAAGTTATTTTGCAGGTTGAAGACACTTTTGAATGTTCTGAAGGCTACACATCTGCATCTTTTCACCCTGATGGTCTCATCCTTGGAACTGGTACCTCTGGGTCTCTTGTTAAGATCTGGGACGTGAAAACTCAGGTGTGGCTGTACTTCTCATGATCAAATTGAACTTATCTTATGTTTCTTTCTATTTCCTAGGTAGTCTGATTTATTTTATTTTATTTTTTTGCACAGGCAAATGTTGCGAGATTTGATGGGCATGTTGGGGCAGTAACTGCAATTTCATTTTCAAAGAACGGTTACTTCCTAGTTGTAGGTTTTCTTCCACAAGTAACAAAAATAGCGTAACTGAAAATGATAAAATTCCATTGTCTGATTAATTTCCAATTTTTTCCAGACCGCCGCTCAAGATGGTGTTAAGCCTTGGGATCTGCGCAAATTGAAGAACTTTAGGACTTTTACTCCTTATCATGAAAATACACCGACACAATCAGGTGCTTTTACCTTCTTCATATCTAGCATTTACTTATGTTTAGCTTTGTCTAGATTGTGGCTTGTGAGAGCAAAACTAGAAAGTTGTGGTCTTCTATTCTTGATTATCAGCAGTATTTTTAAGGCATTGCTAGGAACATTCGTCACAGCCATCTAAATATATCTTCACAAACTTACTTTGAATTGTTTGAATATTTTCTATTGCTATTTATATTTATTTTGATAGGTGGGTTTTGTGTTGTGAATTTTCTTGAATTGAAATGGGTTGTGGAAGACATGACAACTCATAAATAATCTTGGACAATGGCTGAAGATATATGGACAAACTCATGAAATATGAATATCATTCTCGCAAGTTTTCTTAATTCATTTTATACAAATTGGCTTACACATTAATTTTGAGGGAAGCCAAATATTTTCTTGTGACGATCAAAATTTCCAAAATTTGACTTCAAATACGATAGCCATTTTTGTTCTCGTGCAAAAATCATTTTTTGTTTTCCTGTTCGAAAGGCTTCGCTGAACTGTTGGTATTCCTCTGTTTTCCTTTGACCATCGGTGGTGGTTTAAAGTTGGGATGGAGGCGGAATTGACAAATCAAAGGTGGTGGAGAAGGGACTAGTCAACGTTTTTGACTGAATGAAAAAAATTAGAGGGGGGTCAAACTTCTTGAATTAAAAAAATACAATTTCAAAGAAAATCATTTTCTATATAAAATATAGCACTGGTGTTCGATAAAATGTCAATATAAGACTGTAAATGTTTCATGCCTTCTTTTTAATGTGATTGATTAGAGATAATGTTATCCTAATTCTAATTTAGTCGGTTGATTTCTATCTAGGATGCCAAGGTTAACTTTGAACCCAAATTTGATGATTGTTTGTAAATGATACAAGGCTTTGAGAATTTGTATTGCAGTGACAGTGTGCAAGGAAAGCTGGCCATGGTGTAATAACAGCCAACTTTGATCTAAAATCCCCTACCATATCCACTCGTAAGACTTGAAAAATACTTAGATTGCTTTCTCTGTGATTTTTTTAATCTTTTTTCTTTTTAACCTTTTCTGGACATCTTTCATTCTTTAGATTTACTTCAGCTTATTAATGTTGAATCCTACATATATATATATATATATAGCTCTTTTCTAAGCTTAAGCTTTTTCCCGGGATAGAGCAATCGTTTTTGTTATCTTTCAATTAGGCGTTACACCGGAATTTCCTTTCTGTGTTTATGTCAATATTGCATCTGGGAATAATTTCCTACTTTTCCAGAAAAGGAAATATGCACATGACTTTTTTTTTTATAGAATCGTTAAATTATGGTTACTAGTTCTAGACCTTGATGAGGCAATCTGAAGTTAGAATTGTGCTTTTCACTTTCCCATATCCTGCAGAGAAAATAACAAATGCCCATATCAGTTGCTCTTATGTTTCAGATTGGTGAAAATGCAACCTATCATAACTTTTCTTTAAGCTTTTTTCTTGTTTTGGACCTTTCTTTCTTTATTTATTATAAATGTGAAGTGTAATTAAAATTAAGCTGAAAAATCTATGTACTGTAAGATGGGAGGATGCGAAGAAACACCAGATAAATGCACGAACAAGACTTGCCATGACCATGAAGTTGAAATTATGCAACGCTGAAGGCTCTGAACTAATACATTCGAAAGTCAGCCTCTAAGTATAGGAAAATCAACAATTTAGAAAAGTGAGAGAGCCGATTGTTTCCATGGGATATTGCACTATTCATTAGTTTGCTTCTAGAAAACCTCAATTACTTATAAATGTTTCTTGGAATTTAGATGAAGAGAAAAAAATGGAACACAATAATCCAAGACTATCTTTGAAAATAGTATCAAGTTTGCTTGATATGCTATCAATTCCTGTGTGATCTCTAATAGTATAGTTTGTAAAACTGATAGTAATTTACTATACTGGAGTAGATCACTTGGGTTGTAGTTAAGCTTCTTTTCACTTTAGAAAGTCACTATCAACATGCAATTTAAAACCGATATGGTCACTTTACCAACTTGGCCATGTTTTAGGATATTATAAGGGTCTCATTTAGAGATTTTAGCATCCATAAATAGGACTGTGCGACATCATAAAAATAGAGTTTCATTCTCTGCAAATCTCATAAGTGTGTGCTTCCCTGTGTACTAAACTTGTTTTTTTTGGCCCGACATTTTCCTCTTGGTGCTTCAGTATTCATTTTTTCATTTCGCACTTGTTTTAATATGGAAACAGGAAGGAACGACTAAGGAAGACATTGAAAGTGATGAGATTCAAGATTCGTTTGGAGGAATAATGACCAAATGCGATACTGATTCACCTGCTGAACACGTTCTTCCTCTAGAAATTGTGGTATATTTAGTTAGACTTTTTATTCATGTGGATATGAAATTTCCAAATTTTTTTTTACATCCCTACACACCACTAATTTCATCAAAAGAACAACTGTCCCTTACCAAAAATCACATAATCACCCCTGACAACCCACTTCCCACAGTCATTTTCTAAAAACCTTTGTTTACAATTCAAAACAAAAATTCCTGCCTGCCATTAAATAGTTTCCAGTCTGCATTGAAAATAGAAATCCCACTTTGACTGCACTCATCCTAAATTGTCATCATTTCCACCCACTATCATGTCTCATCTCCCAACATATAAAACACCGCTAAAAACCTCTACCCAATTTATCTTTTTCACTTTCATTTGTTCCAGTTTAACATTAATCTGCTAATTTCCTTTCTTTTAATGAACAACATACATTAATTGCAAAAAAATCACACGAACACCACCTGGCAGCCCACTTCCAACAGCCATTTCCTAAAAACTTTTGCTTATCGTAGTGAACAAAAATTCATGCCTGCCACTAACCATTTTTCAGTCTATATTGAAAATAAAAATCTAACTTCCACGCCACTCATTCTCAACTTCAATCATCTCTTTCCACTACCACCTCTCAACACACAGCACACAAAATTAAACCTTCCCCCAACGTATCTTTTTGAACTTCATTTGCTCATTGTTAACTTCAACCTGGTAATTCCCTCTCTTTCACCCAGCAGCATACATTAACAGCAAATATTTTCAAAAACATGATCTCATATATTCTTTAATATTTACGTTTCATTTTAACTCTTCTATTTCTAACCATTCTCATCTACTAATCAAATAGAATTCATTGCAGATAGTTATGGCCACAGAATGACATCAAACTAGGACAATCTGGCTGGACTGTAAAAGCAATAGTTTCAGAAAAATGCTCTCCCAACAAAGCTCGGAACAGCCCATTGAAATACCAGCACATTTGGTTGATGGATCCTAAGGTAAATCTTCTCACATAGTTTAATTTCCTTTATTTGAAACTTACATCCACAATAAATCAAAACCCTTAACTTTAAACAACTTATTATCATTTTTTTAATTCAAATTAGGGATGAGTAAACAGTAGAAAGAATAAATCCATTTCCAGAACCTAAACCAACTTTCATCCAAGTTTTCCAGTTTATAGGAGGCTTTTCCTTCCCTGCTTTAGTTCTCTCTATCAAACTCACATTTAAAGAAGAATAGCCATTTCACACTTAGATACCAAGATGTACCTAAGAAATTTTGGGAGCCAAACTAGGGAAAACAGGATTTAAATCTGAGATCAGAACACTTTTCTATTAAATATCACCTTACATACAAAAAAAAAAAAAATGAAACTAAAAATAATATCAAACGTATTGAAGATGCTAATGAGTTAGGATTAATGAGGTCAGTTAGAACTTATTGTATCTCATCCTATTCCTGCATTAAAACACAAATACTCATTTCCAATTGATAAAAAAATTTCTCTTACATTAAAATTGTTTTCTTTCCTCTCTTACAAAATCCCACCATAACATCTTTCACTTCATTTTCTTGCAGGGGAACAAAGTTCAGGCTACACTATTCGACAATGCTATCACAGCTTTCGAAGACACCTTACTACCACAAAAAACATACCTCATCTCGAATGCACAAGTAAAAGAAACTGATAAAAATTATACAGCCCAACTTGGTGACATTCGATGGACTATCAATGCAAAAACCAACATTGTTGAGGTTAATGAACAATTCAACTCTCTCCTTTCATCAGCTTACACCTTCATATCATTCCAAAATCTTCAGCCGTACATGGACACCAATGCAGAAATTAGTAAGTACTTTCAATCCCATTAACATCCTACACTTCATTACTTCTATTTTAACCATAAACTACAACTCATACTAATTATGAACACAAATTACTTCTTCTAGGCATCATTGGAATCGCATTCGAAATCTTCCCTAAAAGAGTAATTCAAATTCATGACAGCCAATCAACGGTGCAAGACGTCATTCTCATGAACAAAAGGTTAGACACTTGCTACTGCCTACACTAAAATAACTCTTTTAGTAAGATATTAAATACAACTAAACACCTTACATGTTAGAAACACGTATGCTTCAGATGTGGGACAATTTCGTCACAAATGAATGCAATACCATTTGCAACACTATCACAAAAAGACCAATTCTTGTGGGCAGCAGATTAAAAGTAACTTCTTTCAATGGTAAATTCACTCATCTTCCTACACAATCACACCAACACATACCAATTTAAACCTTATACACGAAAACTAAATTCAATAATTATTTAGGTATATCTGTCTCTACAAAAATCAACTCATCAATGCTCATTAATCCCCCATTTGAGCAAGTTCTTGAACTAAAGCATTGGTATATTCTCTCACTTACTCATTCACATACATATTTATATATATTGTAATTATTACTCTTCATTTCCTTATTATTTTTAACAATTGAAATCTGACATGCACATTAGGCTGGAAAATAACACAGACAGAGTAAATGGCATTGTGGCAAGAAAGGCTTATATCTTTCCCACATCCACCACAATTTGTTGCCCACCGAAACAAAAGTTAGTCAACATCAAACAAGTACAACAACTCCAACATTTGGTACACTAAATTACTACACCTTCTCACTTACATAGCATTTCACTCCTACCCCTAACACCTTGTCTTTACATCTTATTTTATATATTGCAGCAAAAACACTTCTGGACAAAAGCAAGTGTCACATTAGTTCCATTAAAACAGCCACTATGGTATCTATCATGTGACAATTGCAATAAATCTGCAAGTGCAAATGCGAACGAAACTTATTTCTGTAGATTTTGCAAGCACAATTATGCTACACCAACTCCAAGGTATCATTATAATCATGTCACAAACACCATTTATGCCAATAAATGCATTATTTATTTTGTAATAATCATAAACCCTCCCACACTAACAATGATTTCACTTCTATTTTAATAGAGCGAGGGAGACCGTTGGATTACAAGATTCCATAGGCTCAATCATAGCATCAATCATTGGAAATCCAACTGAAATATTCCTCAAATACCAAGCAAAAGAACTGATGAAACAAACTGTTGAGGTGCCTATCTCAAAATTAAATTTTTCTACATACCTTCTTTTCCCCCCCTTAAATGTCTTGTTAACAACTTCTAATAAACATTCCAATAGGAACATATGGAGAACAGCTCTACATTTCACACAACAACTACACACAAGCACATCCTATACATAAAAACTGTAAATGTAGAGGCAATGACCAACAAGGCCCCATATGAAGTCATCTTTATCCTTGACTCACAACTTCAAAATCAGGATCATCTAGCTACCAATACGATACAAGAAAACACTTCACAAAGATCTCAACTTACAGATCCAAACACCACACAAACAGGCAGCTCAACAATCCAGAGTCCATTTATACAGGAAGCTGACATATATACAAACAAAAAGCAAAAGTAAGAGTAGTGGTTAAAGAGTTTAAAACATGTATTTTGAATCTCTTTTGCAAGCTTATAGCCAGAGTCCACCACCTGACCCCCAGCACCTCTATTTGCCATAATAGATTTTGCTTATTGTACATATTAACATGTTAAAATCCTTGTATCCAAGTATGGCATGTAATATCTATGGTTTTTTGCCTCATATTACTATCACCAATGTAAATACATGTGGTCACATTTTATATAATCCAATGTAATCATCCTTCCTTCAAACAAGTTTCATTCTTCATTGAAATACCACATAACCAAATTTCAATATTGTCACTTACACTGTATCACCTACTACACATGCATCCACTAGTTTTATAAAGTTTGGTGGTGGTACTGTGGTGCTGTGGTGGTTATGGTGTGTTGGTTTTGTGAGTGTAGTGGTTGTGTGGTTGGGTACGAAGGTGGTTCGGTGATGTGGGTACGATGGTGTGTGCTATGCGGGTAGTGGTTGGGTGTTGTGGGTGTGCTGGTGTTGAGGTGTGGTGGTGGCTCTAGCGGTGGTGTCTGATTACTGTGGTGGTGATGTGGTTGTTGTGATCAGTTATGTATGGTGGTATTGTGGTTGATGCGACGATGATGGCGGCGGTGGTGGTAGTGCCGGCGACATATTTGGAGATTTTTTATGTGGGGATTGTGGTTGTGCAGTGGTAGGGTAGTGGTGAAGTTGGTTGCTGTGTTTAAGATGATGGTTTTGCTACTGAGAGATGGTGGTAATGGTTCTGGCGACCGTAGTTTTGGTAGAGATGCAGCTCTGGGCAGCAGTGAGGTGTTGGTCACAAGTGTAAGTAGTAGTCACAAGTGATTTGATTGTTTGTGATCAATAAATTGGTTAATGTAATTTGATCTAAACATAATTTATGGCGAATTAATTTGATATTTTGTGACAATAAAATAAGTTGCGACTTATAAAATTTGTGATTTGTGATCAAGGAATGCTATGTGACCTATTAATTTGATAAATATGTGACCGTGAGATAATTCGTGACCTATAAAATTTTTAATTGTGACCGAGAAATTATTTATAACCAATTGATTCAATAATTTGTGACCAAATTGTATAGAATTGTGACTTTATATTTAATTTATAAAATATATATTTAATTAATTATTTCATAAATAAAATTTAATAAATGTCTGATTTTTGAAATTTTAAATCTTTTATTTTAGTTTTGAAATAAGTTATAGTTGAACTCTTACTTATATATTTTTCCCAAAAAAAAAATCAATCATGATTCAGCAAACGAATATGATAATGAAAATGTTATATTTTACTTATTATACTGTTCTTGTTGGTCATGACACCCCACCCCTAATTTTTTTTCTTATACATCTTATATTCAGCCCCTGTTTGACCTTATTATTCTAAAATTCATGTTTTTAATACTCATTTTTAATTATACATTCTTACATAAAATAATTTTGTGCGTAAACTCAAAATATTTTCTTATTTTTTATTCACATATTTTTCAATTTTTAACTATTTCAAAATGCATTTTCTTGATAAAATGAAGCCCACACGAGAGCTCAAGTCCAGACTGATAAAAAGAAAATGAAAAAGGAAAAGTATATTCTGGAGCCGGTGTAGGAATAGACAATATAGAATGAGGTCATGGGAATTATAGACGTACGATAAGAAAGTGTCGAACGAAAAGACTGTGTGAGTACTAGGATAAGTGCATATGGTCTTTGTTTTACAAAAAGGGACCCAGAATGCACCAAAACACCTGAGTCAGAGAGTCCATGCCAAGATGTAAACATTAATTAAGGAACATTTCCATACAGAAGGAAAAGGCTATGGACCATTTGCACCAAATTCCCGTATTTGAAGATCGCTATGAAAAAAAAAAATGTCTTTTTATATAAAAAAATCATACGAGCACCATGTTTCTTTCTTTGAATAGTGTTATTTTTTCTATAATAATATTTTTAAATAATACACCATGACTCCTTTGAGGATGTGGAAAGAACATGGATTCTATCAGAAGATGCAATTATGATTGTGAGTATCATTAGGTGAAAAGTCGATGTATGATTGTATTACTCGTGCAAATTCTAACTCTATATTTAAGAAATGATTCACTTTTGTTAATCGTTATAACGCTCGAAATACGTCATTTGCTAAGGCATTAACGTAAATATTCTAATCTTACAAGTACAAGTACCCTAATAACATCAACTTCACTTTAAACTCTGTAGCGATAGAGGGTACTTTCACAAATATATACCTTATACAAAGACCAACTAATCAAGAATATTTTTTTGCTGTGTAAGAATTTCCATACTTCTTTCCTATGTTGCTCTTTCTAGTAAATACATAGTTTTTTATTAATAATAGACATGATATTATTTAATATTTTAAATCAATTCTTTTATTATTTTCAACAAGGTCCCCTTGGAGTTTTTGCTAGTGACTTCAATTTGGCTAAGCCACCTCCAAGAAACACGGGGAATTGGAACATCCTTGGTATCCAAGGATGCCTTTAACATCTTCCGAGCCTGAGACGAAATTAAAATTTTTCTTATCATCATAAAAAAAAAAGTTAAATTGAATAATTGAGACGATAGGATTGATACCACTTGTTGTTATACGAATCACTGGATTGAGATGTTGAAGTTATATGACAAATAATAATGAAGTATATGATCAAGTAAAGAATAAAGAAGACAAGAATATGGCATATGAACTAAGAGATTTTATTTACTCAAGAA
>CAIGRK010389442.1:0-15372 GCA_903798315.1 Fraxinus greggii | reverse complement strand
AAAATATACAAATAAAGATATAATTGACAAAATACACATAAAATGACAAAATGCTGTCGAACTTAAATGAAACTGTAGAAGGAGACTTGCAATTATCTCGTAATCAGAAAACTGCAACTTCCATTTCTGCGTTTATCATTTCAATTACCAAGGGAAATGGTGAGGTTTTCTGTGGGTGGATCGGAAGGCGAAGAACATAGGGATTCAATTAACAGCAAAAGACCCGTCTCCGATAATAGCCGAACCTCCACCAACGATGGATATCAAGAAAAAGACGAACATGGAACATACTCCATTAGATTCTCCACCAATAAACCTCGGCCCTCTATAACCTTCACCAAGAAGCCTCGATTCTCGACCCCCAACAAGGCCGTATGCGCCACAACCTCTGCCGCTCCTCAGCAAAGAGGGAAACTACGAATATTTGATGATGATGGAATCTTTGGTGGAATCATTGACGAAGAAGAAGAAGAACCTAAGGAGGAAACAAAAGAAGAAGCAAATGAGTCTTCGGATAAAGAGAACACAGATGTGCAGCTCTCTGTCATCTTATCGGACCCTGATGTGCTTGATTGCCCCATTTGTCTTGAGCCCCTCACGCTTCCCATCTTTCAGGTTTTCCCCTTATTTCCTCCTCTTTATTTGTGCGTGCATATGATTGGTTCTGCGTTTTATCTTTGAGCGTGTCTTGGCTTTCCAATTACTGCAATCTTCCTGCTACTTTTTTCTTGATTCTGAATCGTTACTTAACTCGTTGGGATTTAGTTGCAAAAAACATGGAGGATTTTCCTATTGGATTGCCATATGAAATCATTTCAGTAGAGAAACATTGTAAATTTTTCGGGTTCATGCCTGTTTGATTAAGTAAATGTGTTATTTCTCTGCCACGAGCTTCTATTATTTTGAATTGTTGTATGGGGAATGCCATAGTGTTTCACATGTGTCAGTTGCAAAAAATTTGGCTGTACTGCCTTACGTTGGACGAGGGAAGAACTTTGGAAATCCCAATTGGTTAATTTTTTAGTAGGTGTTCAAGAATTAGAGTACTGGAGCATTTCAGATTTGTGGATCATCTTGGTATCTGTTTAGAATAAGTTAATCATTCATGGAATAAACATACAAAAACTGGTATACGTAGCCTGTTTGTGAGTGAAGCGAGTTTCCCTTGAAGTCACTCAGACTGGAAGCTTCTGAAAGCTTAGTGCTTGATTGGTAAAGATTTTCTAAGGTACATAGGCCAGATGGTGCTTGATGAATGTTTGGCCAATGCTAATTTGGAATTAAGCTGTAAAGAGTATGTGTACTTTGAATTTAAATGATTGTTGATTTTGAATATCCATTTGGACCAAGTTGAACTGGAGTTCATGCTCTAAAGCATGCTGATGTAAGGATATATTTGCTTCCAACGCATGTATATGGAGTTATGTTGATACTAATTGATTGTCATGATTTAACTTTTAAGCAGACGTTTGTTTTACACTTAGTAACTTTTAAGTAGACTCTTGTTTTAAACTTAGTAATAAAATATTTAAAAGTTGGTTTTACTTACAACGTTTGCTTATTTAATTAAACTACTATCATTTAAGGGCAAATGTGTAAGATTTATCATTGCTTGACAAGTATGTTGCTGTATACAATACCATACGCCTCAACTACCACATTATAAGTTCGTGGTGATTCATATTGATTGGCTTGGAATATCCGCAATTTTGAATTTCTGAAACATAGTGGATAATTCTTTCATTGTGAAAGACACTTTCCTCTCAACAGACTAACAAAAGACGTCTTTCCATCTCCAATTTTCCCATTCTTATGGCAGCTAAAACTCTGTTATATCCTCCCAAATAATGTTCCACTCCCTCGTTCTCATCTGTGAAATTCCTGCCAATATTTCAAAGTGGCAATTAGACCCTTAAAAATAAGAAGCATGACCTTGTGGCTTACCATGGTGGGTGAAACAATGTAATTGGAGATGAGGTGAAGCCAAAGATGGCGATGTCAACAACAGAGTGGGGGTCGGTGGCAGCAGAAATTGTTGAGAAATCGGAAGATATTATTAAGTTATCAGGGAGAAATTGTTATTTCTTAAAACAACCTTAATATTTCAATCATCAACAAACAGAAGTTGTTCTGACCAGTTACTCATGCTTAGAACCAGGTTATAGATTGAAAAGCGACAACTCTCTAGTTGTCGTCTATCTCCCCATGCATTTGATAGAACATTAATGTCTTCATATTCATCTTGGCTAGTTTTACATACTTAGAATTGCTTTTCCATGATTATTTCGATATGTTTGTCATGGTACCTATCTCTTGAAGCTCGCCTACTAACTGGGATAGTATCACAATTTCACCATATCACTCCTCTAATATGGAAAAATGGCCAGGATATGCAATTCGAAAAGTCAGCTGGGCATAAACGCCTATGTGAGTTAGACTTGATGTCTTTGTTCTCTTTTTTTATCATAGTTGGTGTATCTTGGACAAAGAATAAAAATGTAGCATTGCTTATGAAAGGGGTTAAGGTACAATATGGTTGGCAACATCAGAATTTTCCCTTGTTCCCTATGTGTTATTAAGAAACAGAATATGTACTTTCAAGGTATGGGACAAGAGTGAGGAGAAAACTGTTCTAATCTGTTTAATTTTTCTGAATTTTAATCTAGTGTGAGAATGGGCATATAGCATGTGCACCATGCTGCACCAAGATGTTAAACAGATGTGGAAATTGCTCTTTGCCGATTGGTTACAACCGTTGCAGGGCCATCGAAAAGATTGTTGAATCAGTCAAAATCTCTTGTCAAAATGCGGACTACGGCTGCAAGCAGACAATGCGTTACAGTTATAAGCTTGATCATGAGAAAGCATGCATTTATATACCTTGTTCATGTCCTCTTGTTGCCTGTAACTATGTTGGCTCCTCCAGAGGCTTGTGTACGCATTTTGAGCTGAATCATTCAAATTGTTCCCTGCGATTTCATTTCAGTCTTATTGTCTCCATTTCCTTGGACAAAAATCAGAAACAACTCTTTCTTCAAGAAAAAAATGAAGGGACACTTTTTATCCTTAATCGCTCAATCGATCGTCTTGGAAGTTTATTCAATGTTGTTTGTGTCGGACCATCTTCAACCAAGAGAAGATACTCTTATACTCTTACATCGAAAGATGGAGAGAGCTCAATCAAACTAGAGTCAATTGCAGATAACATGCCAAAATGGATTGCACAGCCTCCTGTGAAAAAATATCTTGTGGTTCCAAATGATTTTATTGGTTCCAGTGGTGAGCTGAAGTTGGAAGTTATCATATGGAGTCCCCTTGAATCTCCCTAATGTAATCGAAGATGTTGATGTATCTAAATTTACTGGTTATGTTCTACTTTGCTTTGACAATCACAATTACTTTGACTGTAGATAAATGCTATTGATGGATCGCCATGTTAATATTTGAGTCTAATTTATCCATTGTAAATTATAATAGGAAAAGATTTGTTTTTGATTTGGTATAATCCTCAAATACCTGCCATAAATTTTTATGAATTTCACAATTTTTTAACCAATCTTTGTGGTTGCTATGCAAATGGTCCCTAATCTTTAAATCTTGAAGCGAACGTCATTAGGTTTCCAGTTAATTGGTGGAATTGGCCATTTTGGATGATTTTTATCCAATTGACCAGTAAAGTGATTTATATTTTGGTAATAAGAGCTTGTTTGAGTCTCATTTTTATATTAAAAATGTATTTTGGAATAGTATATTGATAGATGATATATAGTTGAAAAAATAAGGAAGAGTTTTGATTTTGCGTATAATTTTATTTTATTGAAGAATATGTGATTCAAAAAAAAAAGGGGGGAGAGAGAGAGAGAGAGAGAATGTATTTTGAAATGAATGTGGATCAAACAATGGTTTAGACTAAAATGTCCTTACTTTTAGTTAAATAATAAAAATAAAGTAAGATAAAATAAGTAAAAAAGAAATATTAAAAATATATGACAAAAATGAAAAGATGACTCATTTTTCCAATCAATCTCTAATAAAAGGATCTCAAATACAACTGTTAAATGCTTTAAAAATTGTCATACAAGTAAAATAGAAGATATTTCAACTTGTCTAAGAGGGCTATAAATTTTGTTAACATGTCTAAAAGAGCTAGACACAAGGAAAATTCTATTTTTTCTGTATTCCATCATCTTGACAGAGTCCCTATCAATTTGTACTGTAGATAATATTTTTGAACATGTTATAATTTGCTCATATGTCACAATCTTTTATGTTGCATTAGATATATTGTAATGTGAGATTAATTAACATGATGAGTTGGCTTTTTTATCTTATATTTTTTAATTTTCTTTTTTACTCATTTTGTTTTATTTATTTAATAAAAGCAATGACATTTCAAACTTTTTTGTATAAAAACTTTGACATATTTTAAAAGTCAATAGTATTGAAACCATCTATAGGGATCAAATTGCACCATAAAATGAAATATTAGAGATGTTTGCGCCAATTCCACATTAAAAAAAAAAAAATTAGTTAATTAATTATAATAGAAGTAATTTTTAATGGACAATGCTACATGTACATAATTTTTTTTTACCGAATTTTTTAAATACACTCACAATATGGTGTGAGATCACACACTTGAGAGTTTTTTATTCACGCGGGCCCCCGCTTTCATGTGAGAGGGTGGCACATTTTCTATAACCCCCACTCCGTACAAATAGAATTATCCATTTTTAATACGATAGTATAAAAATTTTGTTGTTCAAAATTAACGTCTAACAAACTTTCAGAAATCTCATCATCCCGTCCTTCACCTCTCACCCTCTCATTTTCAGTTCTACATCTAAAGAAAAATGGCGAGTCCCTATGTGGGTGGATCCGGAGGTGAAGAAACCTCTAACAATAGTGGATATGAAGTTAGAGATGAAGATGGAGCCAGCGAGAATGAATACCTCTATCACAGCCGCCGTAGCCAATACTCTGGGACCTCCACCAAGAAACCTCGATTCGCCTCTACCACCCCTACCCCCATGACTTCGGCTGCACGCTCCACCACCTCTGCCGCTACTCAACCAACAGGGAAGAAACGAATTCGAAGAAAACTACAAAAAAAAGGAACCTTACAAGAAAAACAATATGTGGACTCTCAAGAACAAGAAGAAGTGGAAAAAGAGGGGCAGCTTTCTGTGATCTTATCGGACCCTAACGTACTGAATTGCCCCGTGTGTCGTAACCCCCTCAGCCTCCCAGTCTTTCAGATTTTTTTCCTTTTATTTTCTTGTATCTACTGCATGCGTATTTGGTTTTGAATAAACATCAACAATTTCTCTAATATGTTTCATTTTTTCTGGGTTTTAATACAGTGCATGAATGGGCATATAGAATGTGCATGCTGTTGTGACATGGAAGATAACGTATGTAGAAAATGCTCTTTGCCAATTGGGCACAACCGTTGCAGAGCCATGGAAAATGTTCTTGAATCACTCAAAATTTCTTGCCGAAATCTGGAGTACGGATGCAAGGAGACAGTATGTTATAGCAAGAAACTTGATCACGACAACAAATGCGTTTATCAGCCTTGTTTTTGTCCATTTCTGGGGTGTGGCTATGTTGGTTCCTCCAAGTGCTTGTACAGGCACTTTAAACTCTATCATTCAAATTCTTCGAAGCAATTTCTTTTCGATTCTGTGATCCCCATTACTTTAGAAATGAATGAAAGGAAAATCTTCCTTCAAGAAAGGACTGAGGGTATAATTTTTATCCTCGAGTGTTGTTTTGATCATGGTGGAAGTTTATTCAAAATCTTTTGTATTCAACCTTTTGCGAACACAAAATTCTATTATGATCTTATATCAATAGATGGAGCTAGCTCGATCAGATTAACATCATTCGCAGAGAACATGCCAAAGTGGATTTCAGGCCCTCTTGTGGGCAAATATATAATCATTCCGAATGATTTCTTTGGTTCGCCTAGACCGGTCAGTTTGGAAGTTAGCATATCGAAGCACTATGAACCTCCTCTTGTCATGTAAGATTGTCGTAATTTTGTCTAAGCTCCGAAGTAACAAATATTTGCCCGTTGGATCAGAATTCACCTGTTATATCGTTACTACGTAGTTTTTGTCGGTTATGATGCATCTTCTTCGAATCTTCTTATCATTAGGGTTGAATTTGTTTAGCTTATGCTATTTCATTATGTCCTCTTTTATGCCTAATGTTTGATGTTCTGGAAATCATATGCTGGTACTTACTTTGACAGAACTTTGTGTTCTTTTATTACCTAATTCTAATTAACGCATGTTCCTGTTTGTTTTTCAAATGACACTTTGAAAATTGAATGTTGCTATCAATATTCAACTTAATTTCTTCTTAAGGGGTAAGGAGATGCGAAGAAAACCTACGTAAGCTAATAATGAATGGAGTAGCCTTAGAGAGAGAAGAGGAAGTAGACGGTGGTTGTTAATGTTAATACCAATTACACAAGTCGATCTGCCACATACGAGATTTCACTCAAGTCACCCCACACACTCAAGATATGAATAATGTTACGTGTACGTAATGGAGTTACAAATTGATTTTAACCTTTAATCTTTCGAAATACCTACTCTACTTTTTATGTAAGGCTACTTGGGGACTATTTGTCCCTTTCAAACTATTGTCAATCTTAATCAATCCCTGCTACTGAAGAATATTTGCATGATCAAAAAAGTAAATCCGTCGAGATTATATTCTATGAAGTTGAATTATCCAAGATTCAAAAGCAAAAGTCCATTGAGATTTTATTAATATGATTAGTGATAAGAATATGTGATTGTGAATAAGAAAAGACAGTTGAAAGTGAATATTAACCATTTGTGGGTATAGCAATCTTGGAGATGGGGATGGTGGTAGATGGGATGCAGGGTCGATGGTGGGTTTTGTTGGCTTTCGGGAAAAAAAAGATTTTCCCTCCCTCGTTAGATCTGGTGGCGCGATAGTGGCAGGGTTGAGGCTGGTCACGGATGGTGTCGGCGGTTGATAGTGGGGTGGGTGAGTGAAGTTTAATTAGGGAAGATAGCTATTTCTTGTCTTTTTTAATTTTTCGCGGATGAATCTCAGACGCAATGGCAGAGTGAAATAACGCTTGAGGCATACGTGGATGAAATAATGACAAATTTTGTCAAATGGGGATGTATTTGCAATTAAGTGAAAGGTCGATGATATCTGATGCTAAAATAAGAAGAGGGAAAACTTGTAACATATTGCAAAGGTCGAGGACAAAATACTCCAATTTCCCTAATTAAGAGTGTATTCGGTAGAGATTAAAAT
This sequence comes from Fraxinus greggii, assembly GCA_903798315.1. Classification (NCBI taxonomy): domain Eukaryota; kingdom Viridiplantae; phylum Streptophyta; class Magnoliopsida; order Lamiales; family Oleaceae; genus Fraxinus; species Fraxinus greggii. The sequence goes on along the minus strand of CAIGRK010389442.1, from coordinate 8,064 downwards.
CGGATTAAAATTGAAAAATTAGCCGCTATTGTTGACTTTTATTAGACGAGTGGGACACAATAACGACTATATTTTCAATTTTAATTGACTTTTAATCTCTACCGAACATGCACTAAAAGAGAGAGTAGCTGTCACAACTTTTCGCAATGATTCGAGTATATAAACCCATACTACAAAAGAGAAGGAAAAGACTGAAAAAGTTTTATTGCCATAGCCTAACTTGATGCATTAAAATGAAAAATTGACTAAAATATGGTATTTTTTGGAAGATAGAGATTTAACAATATTAAAAAGGAAAAAGAAGTTCAAGTCTTGTCCAATATAACCAAGCATGCCCATAGTGTGCCTGCAGCTGAATGTTGTACATGTATATTGGTATTTTGGTTGTTTACCAAATGAGGAATTGTAAGAAGGACAAGTTAGAGATAACACAAGTGCCTTGGAAGTAACCAAAATGAAAGCAATACATGAAGAATGTCTGTCTTCTGCAAAGAATCAAAATTTTTCATACTGGTCAAATCGTACCTGTCTAAACTCTCTCTACAATGCATATAGTAGAGACAAATTGACACAATATAACCCTGGTTTGTACTGAGGCCTAGCAGTAGGGTCATGTGGTTGTCTTGCAGTATTCCAGTACTTGTACTTGACCATTTGGTTCGAGGCATTTTAGTCCAGGAGATAGGCCAAAAGGGGGGAAATCTGTTAGAAATTTTTATTCTTCACTTTCCCAAGAAGTGAAGCAACCACTGTGGAAAATGTCTGGGGAGATCTTTGAGATTGTAAAGATAAAAGTGATTGCTCCTTCCACTTGTTTCCATTGTTTTCTCTAAGCATGTATTAACTTCATAAATTTGTTTTACAGACACAAGTGCTCAAGGTTCATGTTCATTGTCATGGCTGCGTGCAAAAGGTGAAGAAACTTCTTCGCAGAATCGAAGGTACTAACCTCCACTGGCTCCACACAAGCACCTTTCTTTTGTTCATTTTACACTTTCTGAACTGATTTGTTAAGGTATTCCTGAAGAAGAAAAGCAATTCTGTTATGTAATAAGAGGCTTGACTTGAATTTGTCTCTTGTAGGAAATATTGCATCTCTGGTCACACCAAGAGAATGTGTTTTCATATTTTTGGCTCCCCTCCAAAAATTTAATTTCCCAAGGAAATTTATGCTTGTTTTCATATTGGAATCAAGGAAGTAATGTAAAACACATGTTTTTACTCTTATTTTGGTTGAGTTTCGATTCAGGTGTATATGAAGTGACAGTAGATGCTGAAGAACACAAGGTGACAGTATCAGGAAATGTTGATTGTGCAACACTGATTAAAAAACTGGCTAAAACCGGTAAACACGCGAAGCTTTGGCCGTCAAACCCAAGTGAGGATGGAGAACTAACCAACTGGCCCGACAATGACAAGTCCCTTGATCAAATACAAAATCCAATGGCAACTTTAGATCACCCCACAGAAACAGATCACTTGGACTTCCATGAGAATATAAATAAGGGCTTGGAAACAGAGTTTCTAAAAGGAGAGAAAGAAAACAGTCTTGGAATGGAAACAAAGATGGACGAAGAGAGTTTAGGTTGGGATGAACGTTTGGTCAATGATGCAGGCATTGCAGAAGGTGGAATGAATTCTATGACGACTCTTAGAGGTCAGAACCCTGGTTTTGTTGGCCAAGAAGGCCAAGAAATTTCCCGAGTACAAAAATTCTGTGCAGGAGTGCCAGGTGCTGAATACTGTTATCCATCACCAATCCTGATGAACAACATGCAAGGATACTGGTACAGCCAGCCTTATCCAATATTGATATTTCACCAGAATGCAGGATATCTATTCCATGCATAACATGATGGAGGATACCAACATTCATCAATCAGGGAGGAAAGAGCATGCATTTAAATTGATTTGTAGCAAGTGGCGCGTAATTATGTATATGAATATGCAATGTGGTTAAGTTATTCATATCTTAGAGAATGAGGAGTTTGGCAATTGGCTCAAGTATGATTGAATGTGACCGTTAAAACTTCCTTTAACTTGATCTGGTTTGTACCATTTGAAAAAAGAAATTCTCTTATTGGATCAAACACCTCTTATCAGCAATTTCAAGCTTCAAATCAGAAAATAAAAACCTTGCATGGTGGACAGGCATGACGCTCTTGGATGCAAGGATCAGATTTTTAGTTAGCTTTAGTTCTTCAATCTTTGAATTCATAATGGTGTGAATCACTGTTTTGACCTCAAATTCTAATCAAATCAGGCAAAACGTAAGTTTCATTGCAATATTCTAATGTGCATAACTAATTTCTTTAACCTAATTTGAAATTGAAATAAAAACAGATTAACAGTAAATGCATAATCCCTCCTATTTAAACAGGGTGGTCACAGTAATCAGCACGGTTAAATTATGATATTGGGAAATCAGTAAATAAATTTAGAAAGCAACGAAGAAACCTTTTGTACACTAGAATCAAGAGTGCAAGCTAGTCAAAAGCAACAAGATTTAAGACTATGAAAGGGTTTTCTAAGGATCAGATATTACAGCTTATCTTTCTAGGCATTCAGAAGCAGCTGCAAGTCAGTCATCGCTTCTGTGCTTTCCTACGCCTCGACTGGGCCTTCTGCCATTTCTTTCTCGGAACAAGTTTGCTCTTTGGCTTTAACTTCAACTCAGGCGAGAACTTATAGTTTGGATCCCTCATACGGGCTTGAATATCCTTAAAAAACTGAATGTTCAATTTCTTCGGCCCGCCTTGCCTAAGCTCCTCGTATTCTGGTCCTGAGACAATATTCTCGAAAGCTCCAATGAGAATGTCCAAATCACTCATGACTTCCCACACATTAATGTACCGCCCATCTGGCCCTTTCTTTAATTTCTTGAGGGCGTTCTCAACTGCAAGTTTTCGAGCCTGTTTTCCAGGGGACAATTCTTCAGGCTCCTGCTCATCTTTCAATGCTTCAGCGAGTGTTCGATATTTTGGTTTTTCCTCAAACTCAAACAATTTATCTATATATTCATCACTCTTCTCATTTGGGACAGGTTCTGTAGGAATATCATCGTCATCGTCTTCCTCATCTCCAGTCCACAGTGTCTTCTCTACATCACTATCTGACCACACGCTATTCAACTCATCACTATCATCAGCATCAATGCGATCAGAGCGATCTCTAGCCCGCTGCTTTGCTTTCTTAATTTCTTTTTTAAGCTCACTATGACTGTTTCTCTCGGTATCACTCTCGTCTTCACTTCCCGTCCAAAGATGATCCTCTTCATCATCCATTTGTTTTGCCCACTCTTTTCTAAACTCCTTAGCTCCTGGAATTTTACCGCCAAATAGATCATAACTTGAACGCCTATCACGCGCATAAGAACGTGATGCTGAAATCAAACGTTTGCAAATCGTTAAACAAAAAGTAAAAACATAAAGACAGTAGCACATAACTGCACCAGAAATAAAATTGTGGCAGGCAAATGGGAAAAAAAAATTACGAAAAGAGCCCAAATTCTTATTTTTTCATTTAATATACAACTGAACTAAAATGGAAAATGGTTTGTCAATAAACTTCGATGTCTTCTTTGCGTACTTACAACGAACAGATATTCTGCAAGAAAGGGTAAAAATTGAAGACCGACCTTGTGATATGAGATAATAGCAGCCAAAAAATAGGGAATCTCGCGACGTGATATCAGCAAGAGATAGCAATCTGAATGGTAAGAATCCGTTTTGCGGTTGTGTTTTTGTGACGCTGAAAAGAGATGAAATTACGGAAAGGCGGGAAGACATCCTCCGGGCCATGTCTTATGTTACTGATTAGTGCGCAAGGTTGAAGCAGGAATACGTACTGTTTTTCATTTTTCCATGAATTGCTTTGCAAAATATAAATCAATTTTATATCTTGAACTTCAAAACTTCAAGACTTCAAGCTGCAAATACGCTTTTTTTCTTTGATAGGTTGAAACGAAAAAGATTTTATTTGTAGATGAACTTCAAACGTCAACTCTTAGATGAAATTACACGTGACATCATCCATACGATCGAAGCATCAAATTCTGGTCATCATGTTGACTTTCTAGCTTTACAAAGCATCTAATGCTCTCACACCCTATTGACAAGACAATACTCAAATATATTTTTTTACAGAAGTCACACCAATCATTCAAATATAATTTATACAATAAATTCAAGACATCTGCACGTGGACCGTCACTAGCTGAGGTGGAGCCTCGAATCTGTTGGGCCTCGGGCGTGGACCTCTTCGGCATGTCCACCTTGAATTAGCAGCGGGCCTCGAAAATTACCATTTGAGTCTCATCTTATATGGCTGATGGTTCGACAGGCGTGGATCCACAACTTCCCTAGGTCAACCACGTGGCAAATGCAAGTAACAAGTCATAACATGTTCATCTTATGTTTGATGCACAAGATTAGGTTGTATAAAAAATTTGATATTAGTATATTACATATTAAATTCCTGTTTGATTTAGCTAAAAAAGTGGAAACAAATCTAAGTAATTTTAATCTCACGTTTCATGGAGTAACAATTTTTATCAATTTCAATCATATATTTCATCAATTTTTGTCAAGATCTACTAAAATTTTGGTTTTCAGCATAACCAAACACGGGATAACAGGATAAGTCTAGAGATCCATGATCATACAAATATATCACAATGTCTAGTGTTAAAAAACACTAGCTAATAAAAGATCCTTATTTCACATAATATAGCAAAACCATATTTTATTTTAAAACACAAGGGCAGCGCCGCGCCAAGCGCAGGGCATTCCTTAGGAGGATTAGAATCCAGCAACTTTACGTCGTATTAATAAAACATTCTAGTTTTGCTCACTGCAGGCACCAACAAAGATATGATTTGGTTCAAATTGTATTCATGCAGTCCCCGAATCATCCAACATCTCGACCACCGGAGCGTACTGCAGAAGTTGAGAGATTATATTAAAGAAAAGTGGAACAAGGCTGGAAGTAAAAGCCCGTTAAAAGTGAACTGCTGACCAGAATACAAACCTCGTCATCATCTTCAAAGTACATTCCATCTACTGCACTGTTTTCGTTGAATTGCCATCCTAAAGAATCTTCGAGCAGCTCTTTTAGTTTTCTTGTCTTCCAAAAGCAAAAAGGCAAAATTTAGTCTTCCACAGACAACTAAAATAAATTTTGGAATATTGAAGTTAAAAACTAGTCCACTCTGGAATATTATCGTCTTTTGCAACTTACTACATCACATTATGTTACAATAGGAAGATCAAGAAAAGCCTGAATAATGGAATTACTATTGATATTGATTACCATTTCATTAACACAACTTCACATAATGTTAAGAAGAACTAAATGGGTACTAATTAGGGAGAAATGAAAGATTTTTTCACTTAGAAATTCTAAAATCAAATTTTGAATCTGTTCAAGGCGAATGTTAAACGAAGATCTAGAACACACCCAAATCAGGAGGTCTCCATCAACCACTGGAGCTTCCAGTACCAATGAAAAGAAATCCTGCAATCAAAAATCCAGACTTGTAAGCACAGTGATGAATTTGCTGAACTACTATTCAGATTTCAGCTACTCTGTAGAAGAAACTTGAAACAATCTATATGGTTGAATAAACAAGTCTTCACTATTTCTTAAGATGAGGAAACAATTTTTTTGGACACAGCAATAAATGTCCACGAAAACCAGCTCAGGAGATCTACAAATTGACAGCCTTTCGCCAGAAACAGTATTAGCCCAGAAGTTTTGGTTATCGAATTTCCAAATAGCTCAAAATTAATAACAGATAGACGAGCATGTAAATGTCAACTAGTCCATAGAATTACCTTACAAAGACGGTGTAGAAAGCTATCAGAAGATAACCAAGATTCATCCAACAGTGCTGACACTCCTTTGTCTGCAGCGCCAGTATCCTTCCCATCATTTTTTAATCCATATTTTAACTGATAATAAATGACTTGAATAAACTGTGCAAACGTGACAATTTGAAATTCAGTATATAGTTAATAACAAAAAGGTTAAAGAGTACCTTAATGTTCATAATGCTATTAAAAAAGATTTTGCAATAAATAAAAACAGCCAAGAAGTTTCAATAAATAGCACAAGACAAGAAAATTAAAAATAGTTTCAGTCTTATCCCACCCAGGACATCCTTAGAAAGATAACAATAAACTAATGCTCATAATAAAGTGCAAAAAAAAAAACCTAAATTGCTATCAATGCTGCAAGCAGTTATATATATGAAGAGAAATAATAAGGGAATCCATGAAGGAGGGAAAGGGATAGAGAACAAAGAAAATAAAAAACAGTACAAGGGCATAGATGTAACTCGGGAACATTATAATCGAAGACACAACAAAAAATGTAGATTAGGTTACTAGTGGAAAAAGTGCACAAAAAATTATTCTTTTCCCCTATTTCCATATATTCACATGAGCAACCTCACCCACAGTGGGTCAGCTCACACAACAAAGCCAGTATATCAATTCAGTTAATTTTAATGGAACCTGCAAGAATGTAGACACCATAACTGACTAACTGAGAAATGATTCATGGTTTTTGACAACACTGAAAGATTTCTTTTCAGAACTTGTAGATTGATAGATAAATAACACTCAATGAGAATTCGGTATAATGAGTACTTAATCGAACTTTGCTTTTATTAGCCAATGCATCTCAAGCCACCACAATTTGAGTCTAAATAATTCATATGAATATATGATGCTTGCAAATTACCTTTGTGAATAGCCGACTCCTAGTATGAAGAGGCTGTAAAGAGAGGAACATTCACGTCAGAATCCATATAAAATCAAAGTTCTTAACCTGATTCAGCGATTGCTATGAAGATCTTCAAATGATTACCATGAGGGGCTCTAAACTACCCAGCTGAAGCAACTTAAACGAGAAATTACAAGTACCGATATATAGTAAGAAGAAATTTTTCATGCAAAAACAATGAAGTGTTATGTGATGAAACATCTTATAGATATTCATTTACAATCATAAATGCTTCACACTTTCAAATGGACATGCTAGAAAGATGTAAGGAAAGAGCTTTCTCATTTTTTGAATATTAAATCCATCAATAATTTGGAGCCTATTAAAAAGAATGGTATTGAAAGAGATAAACTTTCTCGATCCATAATTTTTTCCAGAAAAGGTCCCTACCTCAATATATGATCGCATCATCACAAGTGAATGGAAAATCAAAAGGCTGACTGGCTGGTTCTCGGAAAAACCATATTAAAACCATTACTTCATCTAACTTTAGGAATTGTAAACCTAAGAGCAAATCTAATATGCTGCATTATTTGCATAAAATTGACACCCATGAGCTAAGATCCACATTAACAATAGGACAGTGAACTACTGTGCACAAGCTTATGATTGTCTCAGCTTGCTGGTTTATAAAAGGGAATCTAATCAATCATTATGATAACCATGTCTAAAATAACACACAATTATTCAACCTGTCGAAACTACCTTAAGGCAAATACCATAAGGATGGGGGTTTCATGAGTCAAAATCCCAAATTTTCATCTCAAGGACAATTATATTGATCTAGGCAGCATATTGAAAACAATAATAAAAGCATCTATCATTTCACCTTCATTTCAAAGATTTTCAGATGAAAAAAATAAAAAATAAAAAGAGTACTGTCAACACTGTCCAGATCTATTTGCATAAAATTAGCTAATAGAATCCCATTCTGACAGTGAGGACAGTATGGATTTTAGCCCCTTCTATTTCACGAATATTCTGAGGAAATTAAGCCATATATATTTTTACTCACAGCCTCCGTGCAGCCCAACAAGAGACCAATTAAAAGCTTCCACTGTAGAAATGCTTCAAGTGATTGTCCCATCTGCAAATTTGTACATAAATTAATACATGAATTTGTGGACTCCATAATATCCATATGAATGTAGGTGTGCATCAGCTGTGCATTTATATTCTAAACTGTGTCTTCATGGATGAAAAGTTGAAAAACATAGAGCTTATTCCTACCAGAAATGCAATGAATGCAAATTGTAACTCTCCTAGAAGTGAATCTTC
>CAIGRK010389411.1:0-10005 GCA_903798315.1 Fraxinus greggii | reverse complement strand
TTTAATTATTTTATTTTATTTTAATTGTGTTATCATATAAAATATAAATTTACTATTTTAGCATTTTAAAATTGGTCAAAATTCGATTAATCTTTTGACTATCGGTCAACTAATGGTCATTCCATTCATTTGGATCCCAACTACATATTGTTGAAAGGTTATGGATATTTGTTGGCACAAATTGAAGGTTAGTACAAAAATTGAAAAGATTAGGGATTGCTGCTGCAATTTTCCCTAAATCTTTTAAAAATTTGAAATTAAAGTCAAATGAAAAGTATTTTAAAAAATAATAAACTAAAGTCAACTTAAAAGAATAAAAAAAATTAATAAAGCACATCTGGAGAAGACGAAAGAGAGGAAGGAAAAAATTCAACCATTTAGGAATTGAAAAAACAAAAAAAAAAAAGCGTCTAATGTTTTGTCTGAGCTTCGAGCCAAGACTAGCTTTTTTAGAACATTGATACAATGTATTTAAATTTTTAATAAAAAATAATATAATAATTTGAAGGGAAGCTAATGAAAATAAATTTGGAAAAAATAATAAATATTTTTTGGGTGTAATAAAATTAAGTGTTAATTATAAAGATCTTATTGGTACACTTTAAAATTTTTACTTTATAAATTGTAAAATATGTTCTTTAGAAATAGAGTCTCTTAGAGATGCACTAAAATAAATAAATATCAAGAATAATGTGACAATAATATATATATATATAATATAATATTCTCAATGTAATTTTTGCTTTTATTTTTTAATTTGGTTTTACGTGATATTGACGTAGCCGGTACACTGGTGTATCCCTCAACTTCAAAGAGTTGCCAAACTGGACCAGCACAAACATGAAAATTGCAATAATTTGTTTGATGAGTGAATTGTTTCAAAAATCACTGAATTTATACCATGGTGACGGACTACTCACCAAACTTTATTCGGTTTCACAATACTCACTCAACTTTACCCATTAGCACTGCATCAATCACCCTAAAAAATTTGTGTAGTTAGTAGTTGACATGGCAGACGGAATTCTGATGTAGCATCTAACATCTGTTAAATTTTAATAAAAATGGCGTCTTTAGCACGGTCAGCATTAAAAAAACGACAACCTTTTTTCATTTAAATTTACTTTTGATTTAAATATTTTTCTCATCTATGGCGTCTCTAGAATCATCTTCTACACAATCTTCACTGTTCTCGCCATAACAAATGCTGCATTGCAACAAATTAAAAATTCATTAGTCAAGAACTCGGTTGCAAGTTCCTCAAACTTGGTCCATATCAACTCCAACTCGGTTCTTATTGCCCTTTTGGGATTCTCACTACACTGAATCTCTCCAAAATTCAAAAATCTTATTGTCGTTTCTATTTTCCGGTGACATCACGTTCTTAGAGCTTCTCTTCATTTAGGTAATTTCTTTGTTTTCCATCCTCCATTCATTCCATCTTTGTAAGCCATAAGTAAGGGTCCTATTGACTACGAGACGGGATGGGGGCTACGAGTATTCCTTCTGCCATGATCTCTACGAAGTTAGTCGAAATTAGGGAGAAGTATAGAATCCCATATTCCATAGAACTCCTAGAACCTGAGGCCTACGAACGTGCCGATTATCCGAGGTCGGGAAGTGTGGCTGTTAGCGAATTCCTGTTTAAGGCAATTGTGTGTCTGCTTCTGCATCCATTTTTTAGGGCGGTGCTGAGGACCTATATGTTTGCTCCAACCCAACTTTTACCCAAATGGGTAGAACCAGCTGGTAGGAGCCTATTTCCTTTAGAAAGAAACCTCACTTGGCGAGGTCATGCCTTGCATGTTTTCTAAACTATTTTTTAACCTCGTACACTGGGAAATGGGAAGTCAAATGGGTGGCATTACGTGACCCCCTGGGTGCCTATGTCCCTTTTACAGTTGGTCTGCCTCATCTATTAAAGGGTGGAAAGAATATTGGTTCTGGGAAAAAGGATATGTGGTAGATGGTTGAGAGAGATAAGGCCCCAGCTTGCAATGTGCCGACCTAGTATTCCGAAACTCTTGAGTTTCTTTTGTTGAAACTGATTGTTTGCTTATCTTGACCTTAACTTACATTATTTGGTTTACAGTTTCAGGGTACTACTTCGAGCTTTCCCAGGTTGGTGGGACGTGTGAAGACACATATAGACATCCTCAAAGGCCATGCCATTTTGATCACCTCATCGATGGTAATAAGTTCTTTCTAGACTTCGGTTTAATGGCTTCCAAAGGTAAGCATGAACTCTTTCAACTTGTACTTCATTTTCTATTGAACAAACTAACTAACTTGCTGATGTCTGCAGAAAATTTTGAGAGAAATAAGTACCCTATCCTTGTTATGACTTCCATCCTGAGAGCCGCTTCCACCATCAATGCTAGGGCTTTAAAGCCCTCATCAAGCTCTGCTAAGCACGTCAGAGGAAGAGCTCGAGCACCTCAGCGAAGAGTACACTGAGAAAAGGGACAAGGAGGTACCCCAAGAGGAGGAGAAGAAAGACAAAGGAAAGGTAAAATAAGGGAGGAGGCTCAGAAAAAGATGAAGCTTTCCTACAATACCATCTCTACTGCTGGGAAGTTTGGCACTTCAGGTGACTCGGTAGCTTAATTGCCTCCTTCTCTATCACATCTTAAGCTGATGCAGTCTTCTTTTTCTACCGTTAATAAAGAAAAGGCTACGGAGGCCAATGAAGATGCTGTGAAAGAGGTAGAGTAACCTCCTCAGCGGTGAAGAAAGCACCGATGGTGAAAACTCCAGGAAAATCAAGGAGATTTTTGACTGGTTAAGACAAGGAGATTACCCTGACAGTGATGGATATGTTGCCCCTCAAGTCTAGGATGCCAATGCAAATTCCTATAAATTTTGGACAGATGGGTAGCAAAGTTATGTGGCCACCTGTAAAGCGGTAGACCTCACAATGACTCTGGTAAGCCAAAGTGCCAGGGCCTTTGGGGTCACCCTTGAATTTCAAAAGGTTCTGAAGGAAATTCAAACACGCAACCAGGAGTCAATCGAGAAGTTGACTTCAATGGAGGAGGAAAAGAAAAGAATAAGGATCGAGTTTGAGAAGCCAAAGCCCTAGCGTACTAAAGAGGCAGTTAAGTTGGATTCTGCCTTAGCAGAGATCGAGGCTCTGATGAGAGAAGTCCATGAATCCAAGTGTGAAGTGGCTCCTTGACTAAAAAGGTTGAAACTTCAAACAATCATCAGAAGCTGAAGCCGAAGCTTTGGAGAAAACCAACTTAGAAAATGCTGGTCTCAAGGATGCAAATGGATTTTTAGAGACGCAAGTAAAGCACTACGTAGAGGAAGTTGAGCTGGCCAATGTTGATACTCAAAAGGCAGGTGAGGAGGCGATGAAGGACTACATCTCCAACTTCTACCCGAGAAAGAGTACCAGTACTTCGATGCATATTGGAGAGGTTCGGATACTTCGATGTGGTTGATAGGGTGAGGAAGCTTTACCCAAAACTTAATGCTACTAAGCTGAAAGCAGAGTTCTTGGATGAGGTGCCTCAAAACCCTACTGATGATGTGGTAGAAGTTGATGGTGCAGAAGTTGACCAAGAGGAAACTCTTGAGGATGATGCCTCATGCCAAGAAGCTCCTACTGCTAAGCGCATATTGTTAAGGCGTCGACTCCCTGACACCTTCAACATAGTTTATACTTTTAATTTATTTGTTATGTAATGGCTGAGGCTGTCCTTTGTACAGTTATTTATCAATAAAGTGCATTATTTTCAATCTTCATGTTTTCAATTTCGTCAGTTGTTAAGACCTCAGTAATATGTATAATTTAAACACAATTAAACTTCAAGATAAATTGAAGTAAATATAATAATTTCCAAAGATAAATGGACCTTCAAACATGTTGAACATGATTAGATTTGAGAACACAAATGGAATCTCAAACACGTCTTCCAATATTGTTTCTACTTCTCACAAAACATTCAGATTTATCCACACTTTCATACATGGTAGATAGTTTATCCATGTAGGGGCTTCTTCCATGACGTTCAGCTTCATCATGGGAGGAGGTGCTGTATGCCTCGGAGAATCAATGAAGTAATCCCTTTAGGGATTTGATCTTCTATTTCGAGGTGCTCACGCTTCCATACATAGTGGATGGTTCATCTATTTAGAGGCTTCTCTCATGACGTTCACCTTCGTCATGGGAAGCACGAGTTGTAAGCCTTAGAGAATCAATGAGGTAATCCTTTTAATGATTTGATCCTCTTCTTCAAGGTGTCCACGTTTCCATACATGGTGGATGGTTATTCCATGTAGGGGCTTTTTCCATGGTGTTTAGCTTCATCAGGAGAGGCATGTGTTGTACGCATCGGAGAATCAATGATGTAATTCCCTTAGGGATATGATCATCTTCTCCTAAGCATTCACGTTTCCATACATGGTGGATGGTTCAACCATGTAAGGGCTTCTCCCATGACGTTCAGCTTCGTCATGGGAGGCATATGTTGTAAGCCTCAGATAATCAATTAGGTAATTCCTTTAATGATTTGATCATCTTCTTCGAGGTGTCCACACTTCTATATATTGTGGATGGTTAATCCATGTAGGGGCTTTTCCCATGGTGTTTAGCTTCATCATGAGAGGCATGTATTGTACGCCTCGGAGAATCAATGAGGTAATCAATTTAGGGATCAAATCATCTTATACAAGACGTCCACGCTTCCATACATGGTGAATAGTCATCCATGTAGGGGTTTTTCCCATGACCTTGTAACTTCATCATGGGAGGCAAACATTTTGAATCTTTTAAATGAGACATACTTTTATTCAATCACTTCGAAATATTTACACGGGCTAAGAAAGATCTTCAAACCATAAAGCCCATTTACTAGGAAAGATCTTCCAGCCATAAATCCCTCTATGTTCCACGGACGAGGTTGCATTTTTCCATCCAGGTCTTCTATCCAATATGTGCCAGGTCGTAATTCACCCTTAATGCGATACGGACCTTCCTAGTTTGGACCCAGTGTACATACCCCTGTTATTTGGAGAATAGGAAAACCCTCAGAAGCACTAGGTCATTTAGCCAAAAGGAACTTTTCTTAACTTTTACGTTGTAATAATGGGTCATCTTCCTTTGATACACGGCTAGTTTCACTTAAGATTTATCTATTTCTCGTCGAGGAAGTCGAGCTCTCATCTTCTTAATTTTTCATTAGATGTTTCATTGAATTGCAATCGACGGAGAGATGGTAATCCGACTCCCAATAGGCTCATTGCTTCAGCATCATAGGTCGTTGAAAATAGGGTCTCTACAACTGGAGTCTGGCTTGTGGTTCGGATTGCCCACAATACTTGTGACTGTTCATCAACCCGTGCTCCTTTGGAGACGTCAAGTTTTCTTTTCAAGGTATACTTGATTATCATGTTTAAGTCATCTACTTGCCCATTTGTTTGGGGTGATGAGGTGTTAAAAATTATTTCTTGATCCCCAATTCCTCATTTAGGTCCCTGAACTTTTGTTGTCGAACCGTCGTCCATTGTCTGACACAATTGAATTGGGAATTCTGAAATGGCACATAATATTCTTTTACAAGAACTTGAAAGTGTTGGCTTTTGTAACTTTGGCTAGGGGTTCAATTTAAACCTATTTTGTGAAGTAATCAATGGCGACAATAGCAAAACTTACACTACCTTTACCCTTAGGTAGGGGACGATTCCCCATGTAGCAAATGGCTACAGACTGAGCAGTTAACTCTTGGGAAGGTTACCTCTGGATATGGGAGAAATATTGACATTTGTCGCACTTTCATACAAATTAGATCGCTTCTTCAATGTGGGTCAATTGTACTCATATCGTTGTGCTTTTGTGCCAATGTGAGACCTTTAACATGATTATCACAAACTTCCTCATGGTTCTTGTGGAGTATGTAGGTAGCTTCCTCCCCTCCGACGCATCTAATAAGGGGTAAGGAAAAACCCCGTTTGTGGAGCACATCATCCTGGAACACAAAATGGGCCGCTCTTCTTGTAAGCTTGTAAGCCTCCTCTTCGTTATCAGGAAGAACATAATTTTTTAGAAAGGCTACTATGGGTTGCATCCATGTAGGTGTTCCTTCTACCCATAATTCCATATTTTCCCTTAACAATGGAAGGCTCTAAGAGGTGTTCAATTGACACAATCGTTAGTAGTTTCAAGTCCTTACTATTAGCCAACTTGGATAAGGTATCGACGTGCGCATTTTCTATAAGAGGGATTTGAGCTAACTCGAATTTTTCTAAAGATGGAAGTAGACTCTTTACCAATTTGAGTTACGCGGCCATGCCCTTGTCTCTTACTGTGAAGTTGCCATTAACCTGACTCACTACTAACTGAGAATCACTATTAATGAACAACATTTTCACTTGCATTTCTTTAGCTAACCTAAGGCCAGTTAGTAACGCCTCATATTCGGCCACATTGTTGGTAGCCTTAAACCCAAACCTCACTGCGCAGTTCAGCTTATGTCCCTCGGGGCTAACTAGGATTATACCCACTCCTGAGCCCGTCTCCCCAGATGAACCATCCATGAATAAGTTCCACGTGGGAGGTTCTATGGGCTCCATTATTTCCTCCATTTTCGGGACGTTAGCAAATTTTGCTACGAAGTCCCCAAGAGCTTGGTCTTTAATATAAGTTCTTGTTTGGAAGGTGGTATCAAACACGCTGAGCTCTACCGCCCATTTCAGTAACCTTCCCGAAGCGTCAGGTTTTTGAAGTACTTGCTTGAGCGGGAAGTTGGTTAATACTAGTATTGTATGAATTTGGAAGTATGGCCTCAATTTTTTGGATGCAGTGATCAAGGCTAGAGCTAACGTCTCCAATTCAGGATAGTGGGTCTCTGTAGCCAAGAGTGCCTTACGTAATAAAAGGGCAACTGGAGGGTATCTTCTTCTCTTACGAGAATCATGCTAATGGCTTCATTGGAGACAACTAGATGAAGTTACATGGCCTCTTTGACCTTGGGCTTCGAGAGGAGGATGACTAGCCCTAGGAGTTTTTCAGCTCCTGGAAGACCTCTTTACACTCCTTCGTCCATTTGGACTTCTTGCCATTTTTCAGGATCTTGAAAAAAGAAGGCACTTGTCAGTGGCCTTTGAAATGAAATGACTTAATGTCACCACGCGCCCTATTAAGCTTTGTACCTTCTTCTATTTTTTAGGAGACCTCATTTCGACCAATGCTCAATTTTTTTCTTCTATGCCCCTCTAATTGATGTATTTTAGAAATTTTCCAGAGGTAGCACCGAACGCGTACTGAAGGAGGATCAACCTTATCCTATACATTCGTAAAATTTGGAAGGCTTCGTCTAGGTGCATGGGGTATTTTCTTCATCCATTGGGTGCATGGGAATTTGATTATAGCTAAAGTTGGCATCCACAAAGCTCAAAAGTTCGTGCCTAGTGAGAAACTGCCTTTAGGACAAGCTTGGTTAAGGTTGAAAAAGTCAATGCACACCCTCCATTTACCATTGTGATTCTTTACCAAAACTGGGTTGAAGACCCATTTCGGGTAAGTGGCCTCCCTAATGAAGCCATTGTCTATCAGTTTTTTCACTTCCTCCTTTAGGGTCTCATACCTTTTGAGGTTGAGGAGCCTTCTCTTCTGCAAATACGGGGCAACCGTAGGATCAATTTTCAGGTAATGGCAACTAGCCTTGGGGTTAATATCTCCATGCAAAAACATCAAGATTTCTGCGCAAGAAGTCATTTAGTCTTTCTTTGGCTTCCGGTGGTAGGCTTTTTTCCACTTGTAATGCCTTGGTAGGTTCTTGAGGGTCCACCAAAAAACTTTCCAACTTCTCTACTGGGGTGTTTTGGGATTCAAATTCGCTAACACGAGGGTCCAGTTTATCGAGTATTGTTTCCTACTCGAGGGAATCCTTTATATTGACATCTTCCTGTCTACAATTTTGTCCTTCTGGGGCATCTATCATGTCAACATCCATTAACACCACATTGACGTCCCTGGGTTTGACCTTTCTTATCGAGTTCAGGTAGCACTACCACGCTTTTTTTGGTCACCCCTAACTGTGGCAATCCCGTGTTCAGTAGTAAATATCATGCACATGTGGTGAATGGAGGTGACGGCCTATAAATTTTTTAGGGCGGGTCTACCTAGTACCCCATAGTAAACAGACATGTTCTCTACTACCAAAAATTTCATGAAATTTAGATTTGTCTGGGTGGTTCTCCCATTTCCACCTCAAGAGTTACTTTTTCTCTTGGGATGATGTTGTCGCCGATGAAACTGTGCAAAGGGGTGGTGATGGGAGTCAATTCATGATCGACGATCATCTTATCAAAGGTGGCTCTAAAGAGGATGTTGACGAAACTACCATTATCCACTAGCATCTATTTCATTTTATTACGAGCCACCACGACCTTCATAACAAGGGCATCACAATGGGAGAAATGTACACCCTCAGCATCCTCCTGAGTAAAAGTGATGGGTGGTAGTTGCCTTCTCCAGGAACTGCTATCTACTATGTAGCTAGCCATTGGGAGATCCTTGGCCTCTCTAGCATAATTCCTTTGAGAATTCTTTGCGTTGCCCCTGATGTAAGGTCCTCCAAAAATTGTGTCAATTTCGTAGATGAATAATAGAGTCATTTTAATACCAAAAAATGAAATGTGTTGACCAAATAAACAATTTGTTACTGAAAGAAATTCCTAAAAAGATATTTACATATTACAATTTTGATGAAGCCATTGACAAATCTGAATAGAGTACCTAAGAAGGTTTTCTAAATACACTAACTCCAAATAGTATTCCATCACATGAACTTGTATTGAAAGAAAAATGTTTCGTTATGGTACTTCGAAATATTAATCCATTGACAGTTTATGCAACGGAACAAGACTTATTTATCGAAGATTTGAAACAAATGTTATAGATGCAGAAATTCTGTTGGAGAATACCATGAGAAATGAGTATTTTTACCAAAAATTCCTTTCATACCACTTGAAAGTGAAAAAATTTCAATTCCTTTCAAAAGAACTAAATTCCCAATACATCCATATTTTGCAATGACAATAAATAAAGCTCAATGTCAAACTTTAGATTTTGTTGGTCTTTACCTTTCACAACCTATATTTTCCTAGGATAGTTATTTGTTGCTTTATCAAAACCAAAAACAAATACAACTATTTTGATAAAACCATTAGTCAATGCTACAGCGCATAGTACATGCACCAAAAACGTTGTTTACAAAGAAATTCTTACTTTGCTACAAGCTTCATAACCATTTTTAGAGCATCTTCCCAATACTTTAACATCAAGTTTTCGGAATCCTTATTTTCCTTTTTATCAGACCAAACAAATCTTTGTATTACACAATTAACATAAATTATTTCCATCTTAGCCCAAAATTTCATTTATGAACCGAATAAGCTTATATTACACCATCTCCTCTACTTGATATTTTTTGTCTTCTATTTTGTAGCTTATTTCAAAACTGAATTTAAGTGAACTTTTTTTTTTTTTGCTTTTTCTTAGTTATATAATTATAAAAAATTCATTTCCGCAATGATTGTTTATACTTATGCATATTAAGGATGAAATCTTATTTATGTCCATACATCTATCTATAATTTAATTAAGCATGCATATTGTCTATGTCAATAATGCTGTAGCTAAATATTCTGCTTTAATGGATTTTGTATAGTTGTGTTCGAATCTAGGGGAACGCAAGGAAAAACCATGAAGAGTAAGAAAGTAGATGCGTTCAGAAAATTGACAATATGTAAAAGAATGATCAAGCTCAAGGCATTGATTGTTACGACTTTAGACTTTTTACCAATAGAACTAACGAGCCTTCACATATTGATAACCATATTTTACCCGTTACAAAGGTACATTCTCAAGAAATTATATTCATAATAAATATAACTAAGCCATGTTTGTCTCCCATTACGGGAGAAAGAATAGAGTTTGGAATGGTATTTTGAAGAATGTGTGGTTAAAATTTAAAGAAATTTTTTTGGTTTGTGTGT
>CAIGRK010389393.1:0-10815 GCA_903798315.1 Fraxinus greggii | reverse complement strand
TTAACTCTTGACCTATGCTAGTAAGAGTTATGGGGAAGAATGAAGATTGACCCATGCTAGTAATATTCTTGACCTATGTTGGTAATATTGTTTGTTAAATTCGAATTTTGCATTTAGAAGTTGGGATATTGTTTGCATCTTCATTTGGGATATTGTTTGCCAAATTGGCTTAGTATTGTATTTTTGTTTTTATTGACTTTTTTTTTCATAATTTTTTTTCAATTTGACAGTTGGAGTTTGGATTTATAAAAAATAATTTATTTTCGTGGTTATTAACCGAACCGAACCGAGATACGAATTGAGCTGAATTGAACCGACTTATGTGGTTATGGTGCGGTTATGGTATGGTCAAAAATTTGGTGGCACAGTTATGATTTTGGCCGAATCGAGCCTGAAATGAACTGTTGACATCCCTATCTAGCCTTCTATCCCAACCTAATCCCAAATAAGCAAAACCCAAAAAAGAATAATTCTACCCTCTCTTCTCCGCTTCGAGATCTCACTTCTCTTCACACCATCTCTTCACCCAGTTAACTCAACCCCAAAATCGACATTTTCCACGTCATTATCAGCACGACGTAGCGGCCTCCACTAGCACCCGTGTTCCCCGCCTGAGAAGTAAGTTATGAGTAGCAACCCATTTCCTCATTTTATTTTTTTGCCAAAAGTCATTTTGTATACTTATATCAATATTGTTTCCACAACAATATTCCTCTTTATGTAATTAGAGTTTGTGTATTTTTATTTTTTATTTTTGGTAAAAAATCCTAACCCTTTTGACAGATAATGGAATCTATTAATCATTGGAATTATATATTTAAATTACATTTTTGGTAATACCCTCTTATACTAATTTGACGTGAGAGTTACCCATTTAACAATGATCAGGAAATGTAAATCGTGGCTCTTTTTGTTAGTTTTGGAGCTGCAAAAATTAGGAAATATAGGACTAGAAGGGATTTTGTGATGGGTCGTAGTTGGAGCCATGGATGGATATTAATTTGGATTAAAATAGGTGAATTTGGAGTTGCTTTGAGGTGCTCGGAACAGGGCTATTTGTTGACGTCAAAATTCAAGCCAACTTAGGATGTAAATGAAGATTTTTATTTGGTAATGACTTGTAAATTACAAGAGTAAACTACAAGTATTTTTCTTTCATTTCAAAGGAGATGTTTTTAGTATCTAGTCTTCTCCCTCTTTCTTGAGGATATTGTCCTCCTTTTTATAAGGAAGGATCAACATGTATACGTTGTGTTTCTATCTTATCAGCTAAAGTACCGAGATGGGAACTCGTGCCAATGGCTTGTCCTAATTGGTTGCTAAGTTCGGCTTCAGTAGGTTATCATGAATCTATCTTCCATTTAGCTCCCAGTAATTAATGAATTAATTAGGAAATGAAGCTATAACATGTGATTGGTAGAATTAGAAGGTGTTGTCATGAGCCTGTCCAAATTTAATTGAATGATTGGATATTTTGATAGTGTATAAGGAATCTCCAATCATTATGTCTCCTCAAATAACGACGGTCATCAGTACGAGCTGAATGTAAATACTCAATCTTAATTTAGCATGCTCTTAATGCATATAACAAATTCTATTTAATGGGGTCGCATGTGGGACATCAACAGTTACCCCGTAGGTGGGTGCTCACCTTGGTGATGGACTGACCTTGAACATAGATGGCTTGTTTTTTCATTTTTAAAATTATTACACTAATAAATGTCTTTGAACAAGTGTCATGTTTTGACTTGCAAATGAGTTGTCACGCACCTTTAATACCAAAACGACGTCACTTCACTTTGACCAAATCGGACCCTTGTTTTTCCCTCCGTTTCTTCATCCAACCGCCCAGATTTCTCCTCCTTTAAATATGCCTTCCCGACTTTCACACTTTTTGCTCTTAGATTCTCTCAAAAAATTTCTTCAAATTTTCGTCAAGTTGTTCTCATTTTTCTGAGTGAGGTCATCCATTTTCAGGTATTTACTAGAACGGAAATACCTTTCTTTTTATTTCTTTTCACCTCGGTCATTTGCATGAGTTCTGATAAATCTAGGGTACATTCCTGGGGTAACCAACAGGAAGAATATGTACCTTCTACGTCCACATCTTCTGTGGGTTCGGACTACCATGAGATATTAACTCCAGTCCCTATAAAAGACTTAGGTTGTCCTAGGAACATGGATCAACATAATAAGGGTGTTGATACCTCTAGGAGGAAAGATATAAGGTCTCAGGAGGGCAATGAGGGGAGTTCTCAGGAATGAGGAGTGGATTCATAAAGGACAGTAGTGATAGAAGATATGCTGCCGAGCTTGAGGATGAAATATAACATTCTCAGCTCGGTAGAGTTAGTAATACCTACCTCATCTGACAGAGCTAACACTCCTCCAGCAAGATGTGTGGCTTTGAATTCTGCCATCCTTAATGCTGGTTTCCCTTTCCTAGGATCATCCGTAAGTTTCTTTCCTTACGGGGAATAGCTCCTACCCAATTATGCCCCAACGGTTGGAGGGCTTTAGTCGCGGCCTTAATTTTGTGGAATAAATTAGGTTACTCCAAGCTGAGTGTAGTGCAATTCAATTCGCTTTTTACCTTTAAGGAAGACAAGAAGAATACTGGTTGGTGGTACGCCAGTCTTAGACCTAGAACATGAGGTCCATTAGTATTAAATACTCCATCCTTGATTAAAGAAGTGGAAAGAGGAGTTCTTTTTTGTACATTGTGAGTGGTAGTTCCATCCTGCCGAGGTGAATAAAGAGGACGTAGTCCCTACTCTCTCTCACCTGTTATGTAAGTGAGCATTACCTTTGTCCCAGCTCGTGCCTCTGCTTCTATCCCAACTTCTTCCAGTAAGTATTTTCCAAGTATTTTAATTGATTTTTACCTTGAGTGTTGAGCTAATATATACTCATTTTTGTTTCAGGTTAAGATCTAGAAATGATGGGATATAAGGCGACGAAAATAGCGACATAAACTGCTAAAGGCAAAAAGAGAGATACTCCTGCCAATATCGTGGACTGACCTAAGGAGCCTGAGGTCAAGCCAGAGTATCCTTTGAAACGACGTCGCTCTGAGGAGCCACCAAGGCAGTCTACTCCATTGGCTTCTCCTCCAGAAAAAGTCTACACCTTCATTACCTCGTTCAAGGTCACCATCAGCACCTGCTTCCGTCCCAATCACAACAGCGGCTAGCTCCTCGAGGTCACAAGATAAGTGTCTAAACCTGCAGAGGCCAAACTTTGATAACCTAGTGGGTCACTGACCTGAGATTTTGTTGGACTTTCTGCGAACCCCATCCCTACCTAGGGATTATACAGCAGCACTTCCCTCCCACTAGGGAATCTACTACCTTGCTCACCAGCAGCTGGAACGAGAGGGAAAGTCTGTTCCTCACTGAGATGCCGGTGGACGAGGCCATAATCTTAGCCCAAAGTCACAGCCACAGATCCATTTTATTTATGATGTTTGTGATAGACAAGGTAATCTGCTCAAACTCAAGTATTTTGAGATTTAATTGAATATTATATGCTATAACTCAAATTACTTTTCTGTTTTCACGTGAAGGCCGATCTAGACAAAATGCTCGAAGTAAAGAACCAATCCTTGAAACTGTTTGAAAAGATGGAGGCAGAGAAGGCGAGATCTGCTAAGAAGGAAAGAGACTATGAATATTACCTGAATAAAATGGGGGTGGAGCTGGAGGCCAAGTCAACCTCGAAGTTGAAATTTTTAGATGACTACGATGCCTTACAAATTTGGGAAGAGAAGGCTACTACTCGAGCTGCGAGTGAAAGGAAAAGGGCTGAAGAAGAAAGGCTCGGGCTAATAAGGCAATCAAGAGACCTGAGGAGGCCAATAAGAAGGTAGAAGAAGCTGAAATTAAGGCTTCTAAGGCAGTAGAAAACTGGAGTGACTCTCTTGAGTTCGATGCACTGGCTCAAGATGCCTATGTTGTGGCCTTAGGAGAAATAATAAAGCACATCAACAAAGAAAGGTCAGATTTTGATGTCTTCTTCTTGGTGGAAGCCTTTGAGGAACAGAAAAAAGAGCTTGAACAGTTACTGAAATCAGCAGAAGTTTGGATCTCCCCTGTCGTTGAAGACGTTGATGACGCGGTTCCAACTGCACTTGACCCCCCAGCTTCCTAAGTTTTATTTATTATTATGTTTTGTTGTTTAAGCTTTTGTCGAACTTTGTTACTTCCATTGTAACTACTTTGTAATTTTGTTACATCAATGAATGGATATTAGTTCATCTTTTTCTTTATGGAAAATGTTATTACGTTAGTGATATATTGAATTATTTAAGTGTTGCAGCACATGCGACCTTAGATTGGCTTCCTGATGACCAAGGCTTAAGTGATTTCCTTGGTAGGAAATTTATCTAATGCGATCTTATAATTGCTTCCTGCTGAGCAAGGCTCAAGTGATTTTCGTGGTAGGAAATTTATCTAAGTGGTGCAGCACATGCAACCTTAGCATGGCTTGCTGATGAGGAAGGTTTAAATGATTTCCTTGGTAGAAAATCTATCTAAGTGTTGTAAGACATGCAACCTTAGCGCGGCTTGCTGATGAACAAGGCATGAATGATTTCCTTGATAGGAAATTTATCTAAGTGTCGCAGCACATGCAACATTAGCTCGGCTTGCTGATGAGTAAGGATTGAATGATTTCCTTGGTAGGAAATATATCTAAGTGTTGCAATACATGCAACCTTAGCTCGGCTTGCTGATGTGCAAGGCTTGAATGATTTCCTTGGTAGGAAACCTATTTAAGTATTGCAGTACATACAACCTTAGCTCGGCTTGCTGATAAGCAAGGTTTGAATGATTTCCTTAGTAAAAAATCTATCTAAGTGTAGCAGCACATGCAACCTTAGCTCGACTTTCTGATGAGCAAGACTTTAATGATTTTTCCTTGGTAGGAAATCAATCTAAGTGTTGCAGCACATGCAACCTTAGCTCGGCTTGCTGTATTTTTGTTATTAGTGATAAAACGCTCGCTTTTATTATAGTTGTACAGTACAAAATACATTCACTTTCTATTGTTAATATTTCTTAAGATGTTCCACATTCCAAAGATGCAGCAGAGGTCTGCCCTTTATATCTTCCAGCTCATAAGCTCCATTGAGTAGTCATATGGTTACTCTATAAGGGCCTTCCCAATTAGGCCCTAAAGATCCAGAGCTAGGTTCTCTAATAGTTAGGAAACTTTTCCTTAACACCAGAGTACCGACCTCGAACACTCGTTTTCTAACCTTTTGATTATAGTATTTTGCATTATGTTGCTTGTATTCAACATTCCTGATTTTAGCTTCATTCCTCCTTTCTTCTATCAGATCCAATTCTCCCTAAAAAGCTTTCTCATTCTCATTCTCATTCTCATTCTCATTATGCATCATTGTTCGAATAGAGAGAATTTCTATCTCAAGTGGGATCTAAGCTTCCACCCCAAAAGCTAGAGAAAAATGGGTTTCTCAAGTGCAATTCCTGCACGTAGTTTGATGGGATATTAGCACACTAGGGAGTTCCTCAGCCCATCGCCCCTTGAAAGTATCGAGCTTTGCCTTCAGGGTATGCTTGATGATCTTATTGATTACTTCAACCGACCATTAGTTTGAGGATGATTTGGCAAGGAGAAATGCTTCCATATGCCAAGTCCTTCGCAAAAACTTACAAAGTGGGCATTGTCGAATTACTTTCCATTGTCTATCATGATAGAATGAGGTACTCCAAACCTTCACACAATGGACTTCCACATAAAGTCAGTGGTCTTTTGCTCGGTGATTTGAGCAAGGGGTTCAGCTTCTACCCACTTAGTGAAGTAATCCGCTGCCACAATTGCGAACTTCGTTCCACCTTTGCCTTGGGCATGAGACCGATTAGATCAACCTCCCATTTGAAGAAAGGCCATTGGGCCATTATAAAGTTCAGTTCTTCTGGTGAGAACCTAATGTTAGGAGTGAAACACTGACATTTGTCACATTTTATCACAAACTCTAATGCATCTCTTTTCATGGTGGGCAGAAGTATCCTTGTCGCATGATTTTGTGAGCCGATGATTGTCCACCGAAATGGTTTCCATACACTCCTTCGTGTATTTCTTGTAAAGCGTAAAGTATTTCTTCTTCGTTCAAACATCTTAACAAAGGTATAACTGTCGATTGGGACTGCCTTGGACAATTCCTGCCCCAGACCAAGCTTCGATGGAAGTCATCCACAAAGAGTTCCCATGGGAGGTTATGAGGGGATTCTTCTAGTGGTTCCGAACTAAACTCTGCACAAATTTAGTAAGCGTTTGACCCGTTATGGAGGTGCGATGCTTATATTTTATGTCGAATTGCCTGAGCTCTACCGCATACTTGACCATTCGCCCTGAAGTATCAGACTTATGTAAGATATGCCTTAACGGATAATTGGTTAAGATCTCAATGGGATGCTCCAGAAGATACGGTCTCAACATTCTTGCTGCTATAACGATGGCATATGCAAGTTTCTCTAAGGGAGAATAACGGAGCTCGGCTTCATGGAGGGCTTTGCTGATATAATAAACTGGATGTTGTATTCGTTCTCCCTTCCTAGTGAGAACATCACTGATAGCATGTTCAGACACTGCAAGGTATAGAATTAGTATTTTGCCTGCCTGTGGCTTTGATAGCACCGGTGGTTGTGCCAATTGTGGTTTAAGTTTATCAAAGGAGAGCTGGCATTCATGAGTCCATTCAAACTTCTTCCCTCTTCACAAGATATCAAAGAATGGTCTACACTGATCCGTTGACTTTGATATGAAACGACTGAGGGCAGCTATTCATCCAGTTAAGCTCTGAACTTCCTTTGGCTTTGTTGGGGCCTGCATTTCAATGATAACTTGTCTTTTTTCGGATTTGCTTCAATTCCTCGACGATTGACCAGATATCCTAGGAATTTTTCGGAGTTCACCCCAAAAGCACATTTGTGCAGATTTAGCTCCATCCCATATTTTTTCAAGACTTCAAACGTTTCAGCAAGGTGTTATCGATCGTCTCTGGACTCCACACTTTTGACTAGCATATTGTCGACATATACTTCCATGGTTTTACCAATTTGGTTGGCGAACACGGAATTTACCATACATTGGTAGGTGGCTCCGGCATTCTTGAGGCTGAAAGGCATCATCTTGTAACAATAAAGACCTTGGTCAATGATGAATGCTGTATGTTCTTAGTTTAGCTCGTACATACGGATTTGATTGTATCCCAAGTATGCATCCATGAAATTGAGTAACTCATGTCTTGTCGTTACGTCAACCATCTGATCTATCTGTGGTAGTGGAAAACTATCCTTAGGACATGCCTTGTTGAGGCCAGTGAAGTCTATGCACACTCTCCAATCCCCATTGCTTTTTTTTACAAGGATCGGGTTAGCAATCCATTTTGGATATTTTACTTTACGGATGAATCCGTTATGAAGCAGCCTTTGGACCTCTTTATTCAAGGCCTCATACCTTTCTGGATTTAAAGGTCGATGTCGTTGCTTCTTAGGTCGCACCAGGGGGTCGTTTCCTAACCTGTGGCAAGCGACCTCTGGGTGAATCCCTTTCATGTCCACATGATTCCAAGCAAAAAATGTTAATATTCTATTTTAGGAACTCAACTATCTGACATCGGAGGGGTGGTTGGAGTTCATGGCCTATTCGAAGTTCTTTTGGTAGGTCACCTTGTCCGACCACTATTCTATCCAGTTCTTCCACGGATAGCTTGATCAATCCTTTGGCTTTAGTGAGGGTCCCATTGAGTCCTAGAACCATGTTTGGATATGGTTGTAGAAAGCTTAGTGGAATTCCCATCCATTCCAGTATGTTGACGTAGAGAATGTTGAGAGAACTCCCAGTGTCAATTAAAATCTTGGGAATGATGATTCCTGTTATAGGTAGTGAAACCACCATGATTCCATAATATGGGCATGGATCTTCCTCCTTATCGTCGAATGAGAGATGGTAATCTATTGCACTTCTACGGAGTTTCCTGGTAAAACCACGACTACTATAGGCTTCTTCTGTCTTGCTTGCCTTGGGAATGATGATTCCTTCAATAGGTATTGAAACCACCATGATTCCTATCTTTCTCCTTATCGTTGAATGAGAGATAGTCATCCATTCAACTTCTACGGTGTTTCCTAGTTAAACCGCGGCTACTATAAGCTTATTCTATCTTGCTTACCTTGCCCAATCTGTTTGTTGGTCCCTCAGCATACAAATTTTAGGACTGGGTAAATCATTGTTATAGGCTCTCGCTTCGGCTTGATTACCGCATACTATACCAATTTCGCCAGACGTGGGAAACTTTATGCAGTAATGGTATATTGATGGACGACCTGCAATTCGTGCAGTATGGGTCTCCCCAATATGGAATTGTAATTAGAAGACAGGTCGACAACCATGAAGTCTGCTAGAATTCTTCTCTAATGTGGAACCTCACTTAGCTCCATAATCAGGACAATCTGGCCTCGAGCTTCGATAGGATCCCCAAAAAATCCATGCAACCCTCTGGAATATGGCTGTAGATGACGTGCTTAGATTCCCATTTGTTCTAGAATTTAGGAGTACAACACATTGACTGAACTTCCATTATCCACAAGAGTTCTATGTATTTGTATGCCAGCAACAGACTTGGTTATGACCATCGCATCACTTTGGTCCTATAAGACTCTGTATGAATCTTCTTTCGAGAATCCAAACCATTTTGAATACAACATAGCATCAGAGTTAGCCTATGTTCATCCTACATCATAATTCTGGCAAATGTATGCATCTCGTACCTGCCTAAGTCTTACCCTTCTGGATTCTTCGATGCACTGATTACCCCTATCAACGTTCTGATCTTAGCTCAGGGAGGGGGGTCCTGTGCTTGGGGAATTGGCTGACCTCACGGACCATTCCCGATGGGTAAAGTTGTTGATTAAATGCTTGGTTCATCTCTCTAGGTTTGGCTATGAACCCTTACAGATGGCCTCATTGAATTAAAGACTCAACCTCTTTTTTTAGGTTTCTGCAGTCATCTGTGTTGTGCCCTGCCAACCTGTGATGTCGATAATACTTCCATTGGTTCTTTCCTGCTAAATCCTTTTTCTAAGTTTGGGGTTTGCAGAATATCTCTATTCCTCCAGTTTGCAGGAAAACTTTCTCCAAGGTAGTATTTAGCAGGTGATAGTCACAAAACCTACCCGAATAAAGCTTAGGACAATTTCTATCCCTCCAGTCCTTTCTCCTTTCACGATTGAACTCTTTGTCCACTTTTTTCTCCTTAGCTTGATGTGAGAATTGTGGATTCACCTTAGCTTCCTCCTGATTCGACTTGGCTTCCTATGCACTTATGTGTTTCTCTGCTCGATTAAGGAACTCGTGATATGTCCGAGGTTTGTCTTCATGTACAAACCACTAGAATCTTATTCTAGGCCTTAACTAAAAAAGAACTGCCATGAGTACGACATCATCAGAGATCTTTTCAGCCTCTATTGACAGTTTGTTGAACCAAATGAGGTAGCTTTTAAGAGATTTGCTTTTCCCTTACTTAATGCACACTAAACGTTCTATGGGCGTGGTTCTGACTTTGGAGCCTATGAACTGGGCTAGAAAAGCTGTGGCAAGATCATTCTAGTTTTTTATAGACCTCTGATATAGCCTTCAGAACCACCTTTCAGCTTTATCTCCTAACGTTAATGGAAAGGCACGACATATAATGGCATCACTTGCTTCTTGCTGCTCCATCCAGGAAGTATATTTATCCAGATGACTAAGGGGATTTCGTTTCCCTTCGTATCCAGTTAGCTGTGGCATTTTTAATTTATCAGGCAAAGGTTCAGCAATAATGCCTTCAGTGAAATGGATATAGCATTTGGTGAGATATTCCTCCGTGCTTCCTTTGTTTGTTTTGTTTCCAGATCGGTAATGCACTTTTTTAAGGCATTCATTTTAGGTTCTCCCTGCTCTAACGACCATTTAACATGGGTTCAACGCATTCGTTTCGAAGCATTAGTAAGTGTTGAGAGCTCAATCTATTAGACACACTGCCAGCTTTTTTGCTAGCAAGCTCTGCCGTTGTCGGAGAACTCCTGATCTCTTCAGTTCAGTTCTTGAAGGATTCATTTCCTGAAAAATGGAAAGATCTTCTGGTGGAAGGTTGTCTGGTTTTCTCCCTATGCGGGGACTCTACCTTGATTTCGAGTAGAAAAACACGAGTATGGTTTCGTTCCAATCTGTTGACTACGTGTGTCAACTTTTCGATGGCTTCTCTCATGATGGTCATTTGAGGGTCACCAACTTTATTTCAATTTCATCCCCTTTCAGTATTATGGGGAATGCTAGTTTGTCTAGGAGAAGTGTGGGATTGATTCCCTGATACTAAAACGTCCTCCATAGTGGTACTCTGTCGCGGGTTTTATAGAGAGATGAGACTGTTCGTACAAGTTTGAAAGCCCTTCTTCTAGTGCCAAACTGTTGACATATAAGAATGTATAGACAAAATTCAAGCCAACTTAGAATGTAAATGAAGATTTTTATTCGGTATTGATTTGTAAATTACAAGAGTAAACTACAAGTGTTTCTCTTTCATTTCAAATGAGATGTTTTAGTACAAAAACACGACGTTTTTAGAATCATACTAAATGTTTACCAATGTCAGGGCTATTTTACAATTGAAATAACTATTATATAGAATGGAAATTATAATTGAAAATTGAACTAATATTTACAATGTGTGGTCGAAGTTGGACAAACTGTGACTACGATTGGGTCAAGGGGCTTAGGTAAAGCTGCAGCCCTTGACATTCTCTCCCATTT
>CAIGRK010389331.1:0-15231 GCA_903798315.1 Fraxinus greggii | reverse complement strand
AGAAAATCTTTCATTAATTCAACTATGGATCATATCAATCATATCTTATGTGATTCTTACCGTACATATCATTATTATTTCATGTAAGAGATGTTCAGGCCTTATGGAAGTCTTTACATAATAAGTGAATAGGGAAATTAAGGAAAGAACAAGCTTTGAGAGAAAATTATGAACACCCGACGAAGCTGCAGCTTGATGTTCAGAAGCATTCTGACCTACTTTGGCAAGTTCTAACTGGCAGAAGATTCGACACATCATCTCAAATCAAAACCCGCGTTCTTCAGTGATATTCGAAGAGAAACACCCTGGCGTGAGTGATATAATTTTGTTCAAGGATCAGATCACTTAACATAAGATAAGATTGGCGAATCTTAATCCAAGTGGTGCTTGTGACCGAATATAATAGTGAAGTGGTGATAAAGTCAAGATCGAAGAATTTGATTCCACTTTTCCAATGAGTCAAAATGAATAAGAAAACGAGGGAGTTGTTCTGCTTTTGATTGTTTTAGTTAATTTAGCGAAATTACTAAACCGAGACTATTATATTTTTGTATCTTGATTAATGGATTAGTTCTTTATGCCATATATGTGTTCTTCCTTACTTATTTCTGCAATAGATTATTATTTACAAAACATAAATATGTCGAGTCACTTCAGTCAGAACTGTACGTAAAACTACCCGTTAGAAATTCTGATTGACTTGCGTATTTTTGGGAGTGACGTATAATTGAGACAATTGTTTAATTAACTACGCTTAGGTATTTACAATTAGTATCAGAGCAGGTTCACTTTTCAAAAGTGAGATCCACATTAAAAACTAGTTATGGACAGTGCCCCATTTAGACTTCCTATTCTGGACAGGAGTAATTATTCATATTGGAAAATTAGAATGCAAGTTTATATCCAATTTTTAGATGAGAAAGTCTGGTACTCAATTGTGTATGGGTATAAAACTCTCATCATAACTGAAGAGGATAAAGAAATATAAAAACGAGCAGATGAGTGGGTGACTACCGATTATTACAGTGCTAGTTGGAACTCTAAAAATTAAATGCCATTTTCTCATTCATAGACGCTAATCAATTGCGTTCGGTTTCTACTTGCAAGGTGGCTAAAGAGACATTGGACGTACTTCAAGTTGCTAATGATGGAACCACTAGAGTGAAGTCTTCTAAACTACAAATGTTGACACTTGGATTTGAGCAATTAACCATGAGAGAAGATGAGCAATTCAAAGACTTCTATGGAAAACTAAGTAGCATCACCAACTCAGCTTACACCTTGGGGAAGAAATATTCTGAAAGCAAAATAGTGAAAAAAATCCTCAAATTACAACCTGATATATTCCACTCAAAAGTTAGTGCTATTGAGGAAAGTAAGAACATGGAAAGTATGAAGGTGGAAGAATTGGTGGGATCTTTGATGACTTATGAACTAAAACTTCACATAAGCCAAAAAGAAAAAAAGGAAAAATATTCAGGAATCGCAATTAATGTCAAGGAGGTTGAGATAGAGAAATATGATAATGAAAGTGAAGATGATGAGCAGATGGCCATGCTCACTGAACAGTTTTAAGAAATTCCTAAAAAACAACTAGAAAGGGAGAAACTCAACAACTCAACCACCTCAAAAGAAGAAGTTTCTTGGAAACTCTAAGTAACTCCCTATGTCATCTATGGAAAGGACTCAAAAACTAGTCAAATGTCATGAGTACGAAGGGTTTGGGCACATTGCGGCTGAGTGTGCAAACACCTTAAAAAGGTCTAAGGGCAAGAAAGCTATGACCATAACATAGAGTGAAGACGAAGATGAAGATTCAATTTCAAATGAGGAGGACAAAACTGACGACAATCAAATAACTTCTCTAATAGTAAATCTTCAACCGATTGCTGATTCGGACTTACAGTCATCAGCAGGTTAGATTCTACTAAATACAGATTCAATTGGAATCTGCAACACCTATGCAGAACGCAAAAGTCTGAAAGACAATCTGAAAGATGAACAAGAAAGAAATGTTACTCTTCTAGCTATGATGGAACATTGAAAAATAAAGGTCCGTATTTGCAACCGAAAGATAAAATTTACTTAAAGCCGTGAGTGAAAAGGAAGAACAAATGTTGGAACTCCAAACCGAACTAGAACACGTCAGAGAAAGAGTCAGGCAACTAAGTATTGGCTCGACACATCTCAGCGAAACACTCTACTATGGAAGAAACCCAAATAACAAAATAGGTTTAGGATATGAAAATAAAGGAAATGAGAAGGTTACTACTCAACTGACGTTCATGAAAGGTACAGTGGGATCTGAAAGATTGCAAAGTCATTCATCTGAAACAATAATCAAAATTTCGATCAGAACCACCATCGGCAAGATATTTTTGCATACAAACACTCCACAGCAGGTTCTAACGGCCTCGAAAACTCATGTTTGGAACGCATGACCAAGTAAATTGGAGAAACCTCGACACTTCAACACTCGATCAGATGTAACATGTGTAATCTATATGGACACACCTCTCATCACTACCAAACACACAGAAACTTGAAACATGCTAAGAAAATTCATTTGCTAACAGACACCTTAAAACTCAGCCCTAGGACTAAAATAAGGTAAGTGTGGATATGCAAAAGTGATCTTAGCTGCTACATGGTTAATGTTGCATATAAATTTATTTTACTTGACTCTTGATATTTTGATAGTGGTTGTTCCAAACACAAAACTAAAAATCGCGCTATGTTAATTGACTAAAAGAGTTGTGTAGGAAGAATGGTTAATATTGGGAACGGTGTCCAAAGTAGAATTGAAGGAGGTGGTACAATCGAGATAAACGGATTACCTATCTTGAAAAATGTACTTTAACTTGTTGACTTGAAAGTTAATTTAATTATTGTAGGTCAATTGTGTGATGATGACCTTAGGATTATGTTCACAAAGGGCATGTGTAAGGGAATGAAAAATGATGATAGTTGTGTTCT
The DNA here is from genome assembly GCA_903798315.1 of Fraxinus greggii. NCBI lineage: Eukaryota > Viridiplantae > Streptophyta > Magnoliopsida > Lamiales > Oleaceae > Fraxinus > Fraxinus greggii. The sequence continues at coordinate 12,255 of CAIGRK010389331.1, read as the reverse complement.
ACATGGTAACATGCCCCATGATAAATGTTACTTGAATTCGATATTGCATGTCATGTTTTTAACTCTGATTGTACATATTTGTGGCACAAACGCTTGGGCATTTGAACTATGCAGATCTTGTTAAAATTTTCGAACTTGAAGTTGTGAGAAGAGTTCCTAAACTCACATAAAGGCCCAAAGGTGTGAGTGGTTCACGCCTAAAAGGTAAACTTCACACACAGTGTCAGTTTCCTGCTACTACCCACTATCTAGAATTAATTCACATGGATTTGATGGGTCTTACACAAACTGAAAGTCTTGGTGGAAAAATGTATATATTTGTTATAGTTGGTGATTTCTCTAGGTTCAGATGGGTTGAATTTCTAAGAGAAAAAACTGATGTATTTGAAAGATTTACCTACTTAAATAAAAGAAAAAAAAAACCCAACTCCTGAAAAACATCGTGAAATGATTAAAATATGAAGAATCAGAAATGACCAGGGCAAGGAGTTTGAGAATGCCAACTTTTCTAAATTCTGTAAAAGAGCATGTTATTTTCCATGAATTCTCTGCTCCTAAAATAGTAAGAAACTCCTAGTTAAATTATGGGCTGAGGCAATTAATACTGCCTACTACATCCTGAATCGTGTCTCCTTGAGAACAAGTTCTAGACAAATACCNTCGTGAAATGATTAAAATATGAAGAATCAGAAATGACCAGGGCAAGGAGTTTGAGAATGCCAACTTTTCTAAATTCTGTAAAAGAGCATGTTATTTTCCATGAATTCTCTGCTCCTAAAATAGTAAGAAACTCCTAGTTAAATTATGGGCTGAGGCAATTAATACTGCCTACTACATCCTGAATCGTGTCTCCTTGAGAACAAGTTCTAGACAAATACCATATGAAATTTGTAAGGATTGAAAACCTAACATTCACCATTTTCACATCTTTGAAAGCAAGTGCTATGTGTTGAACAACAAGGAACACCGGGGAAAATTTGATCCTAAGAGTGATGAAGGGGTATTCATTGGACAAACATACTGATACACCACAGAACATTCAGGAAATCAGCACATGAGAACCTGAAAATGACAATCAATCAAAACCTCAAGCAATCAGATCTGAAGAATTTGAACTGATCACTAGAGGTGCAGACTCACTAGAAGAGGAGGACACTAAACAACAAAGAAGAAACAACCACATAATTGGATTCGGAAACCTTATTTTCTCTATGTGTAGCTAGTCATTGGAGGGTCCTTAGCATCTGGGCATAGTTCCATTGTGCATCTTTGAATCTCCTCCCGCATGAAGACCTCCAAAGATCCTATCAATTTCCTAGATTGGTGCATTATGCACATGCATCAGGGGTCTCTTCCTTGTCTTTGTCCATTTTGGGGTCTCCCCGCTACTCTCCTCTCCTGTGACGAGAAAGATTCTCTATAGAAAGTCACCTCACCTCTTCTTGCCTAGGCTTTCAGCATGCTTGGCGGGGGCGAATTCCCCTGTGAGGGGGCAATTCTCACTCCTAGGTGTACGAAAACTACTCCACTCAATGGGGAGTACCACATCTCTGTAGTCACTTGTATAGTGTTCATGTGATTGATGATAAGTGCAATGGGGTACCACATGAAAACATATTGAGCATGTGCGAAGTATATGCGTGCATTTTACAACAACATTTTTTAATTGAAATAAAGGTATTTAGTTTTTCTCATCTTGATATGTTCCCAGATATTCCACTAACAACCATTGAAATAAGGGACAACTATTTTTCAAACATTTGTATTTATTATTTATGTTGGTTATTTGAAAATGCGAGAGATAAACAAGTCTTTTTAGTTTTTACGTCTTCCTAACGAATATTTTGTACGAAAACCATAATTAAAAATAAGCAATGCATGGCAGCACATTTAAAATTGCTAAAATCAAAACATGTTATGTAAATCAATTAAAAACAAGATCTCCACACGCATCTGTTCTAGTCCACTTTATATATTATCTTTAGCACTAAAATATCCAATCATGTCCTCAGGGAAAACTAGTACCGGATTGAGGCAATGTAGGTTAATCGAGTCAATCCCAAGAAGAACATGAAAGTTTCCAGTTCATGCCTACCCCAAGTATTGGTCTACAACGCGAAAATGGTGATGTATTAAGTGGCCCAGCAGCATCCGCGTCCATAGGTGAAAACAACGAACATGGACATAGACTGGCAGCACACGTTCCGTTCCAACCGAGGAAAACAATCTTGACGACCAGTTCTGCTAAATGAACAAATTCAATAACAAGAATATATACACACATATACTTGGCATTTTCTCATTGGCAGTTAAAAAAATTTAAAGAAAAAACTGCCACTTCATTCCCTGGAAAAAGCCCGTCAGTGACCCTGTTGTTCAGCTTTATTCCTTGACGACATAGTGAGTTCGAGAGATGCAAGGGCCTGCGCTAGAAGATTTGCGAAGACATGAACGTGCTAGAAGAGTAGCTGTCTAACTTCAAGAATTGATCTCAGAATTACATTTTTGAAAGCAGCAATGAAATTTTAAATTTTTTTTTTTTTTTTTTTTGGCCTTTTGGGCCCAGATTCCCTTTTTTACAGCAATTATGGAACGTTTTTTGTATTTGGGTAAATTGAATTAGGATTGATTCTAGATAATCTGGTTAAACTATGATTTAGAGATTTAGGAATTAGGATAATTTAACAATGCAAAGTCAAGGGGGGTAAATTAAAGGAACATTTTTCTAAGATAAACGTTTTTTTCTTAGTCGAAGAATGCAACAAAGTTCCATTCCATTCATACTGATTTTATCAATCTGGCAATAAACTAAAACGAGTTCCAAGTTTAAATTATTAAATTTCTTTTTGCCTTGAGTGCACTGTATCCTGGGGAAAGTGATTAATTGGTGATGAACAGTGTGCAAGTTATTGACGATAAACAGAGTTTAGTATGTAAAAATAATTAACTCGCGATTTCAAACGTGGTAGTCAAGTTGAATTCCGTCTGTCCATGTAAGCTTTTCACATGACGGCAACTTCGTGGATGATAGATGGAAGTACAAGTTCATTGAATATTTGAAAGCAATTCATACAAGCTCAATTACCATTTGAAAGCAATTCAAAATACTGTTAAGTAAAACCTGACGTAAAATTCAATATGTAATGAAACAATTAACTCTCAATTTTAAACTTCCGAAAATGACCTACTCCCTTGTCTTCATCCCCACATAATCTCTTCATTTTTTTATTCTTTTCTTTGTTTCTTATGATGTCATTGAAAAGCATAACTAACCTAGCGGGATAAATTTAACATTTTTAAGTAAACTAATTTCTCACATTTGTGAGTTGTCTCGCATGATTCCAACTTTCAGACAATATCTCAAAAAGAATAATGTTATTTATCATTATGATGATAAATTATCGATAATGTAACAATTTATATAAAATAATAAAATTGAACAATTCAATTTAATGAATTGTCACATCACCGATAATTTATCATCATGATAATAATTAACATTACTCTTTAAAAAATATGTTGTTTAGCAGTTGGATCATAAATTAAGTATCAAACTGTAATGGTTTATTATAATTAATAATTGAGTTAATTTTACCAATTGTACCTTATTTTTGTGCAGAATTTCAAATTGGTCCTTAAAATATTTTCTCGCCTTATAAACGCTGTATCAATAAAACAATTCAATTTTTTATTTCTTAAAAAAGTAATAAATAAATAAATAAAAATTACTTTGCACATAATGCCCTCGCCTCCCCAACAAAACCCTTTTCCCCACTCAAAACTTGCATTTTACGTAGCCAAAGCTTTTTTTTTTTCTTTATTTAAGGAAATTGTAGTTCACAATTATTAAAACTAGCACATAATCTGAATTTCTTAGATAAAATACTTATAAATTCGTTCCAAAAGTACTTTTACAATGGTGAAATTGTAAATAAATTCAATGACAAATCAGGTAAAAAAAAAAAAAGCTTTTACAGACAACTTTGAAATTTTGTACAAACTTCAGTGACGATGGGTGGAATTAACTCTCAATAATTAGTGCAAGGCAAATCACAACTTTCTACTTTCTTGAGAGAGAGAGACGTCAAAATGTTTTTACGTAGAAGAAACCTGTCTCAACCTCCCTCTATAACTTAATCAAAAAATCACTGGCAAACCCTACTGTATTTATAAAACTCCTACAACAAATTGATCTATCAAAACAATTCTACAACCAAAACCCTAGCAAAAATGTCCACTTCGACCAGCACTGCAACCTCAAACCAAAGTGCAGTCACACAAACCTACACTGCTGCTGGCAACTTTATCCGGCTGCTCCCCACCGGAACCGTCTTCACTTATCAGTTCCTCAACCCCTTGTTAACCAACAATGGCAAGTGTCACACCATTAACAAGTACTTATCTTCCATACTCATCTCCCTTTGTGGGCTTTCATGTTTTTTATCTACATTTACCGACAGTTATACCGACAGCCAGGGGAACACACACTATGGTATAGTAACAAGAAAGGGCATTTGGGCTCCTACTGATAATGCAGGCTCACAAGATCTGTCATCTCATAGGCTTCAATTAGGAGACTTTATTCATGCTTTGTTTGCAGTTATTGTTTTTGCTGTTGTGGTTTTATTAGACCCTAATTCAGCGGACTGCTTTTTTCCTGCATCATTTAGGTCTACACAGAAGACTTTGCTTAAAGTGATGCCTGTAGCAATTGGGGCAGTTTCTGGTTCTGTTTTTGTGGCTTTCCCTTGCAACCGACATGGATTAGGGTATCCTAATACAAGCCAGGCTTCAAGTTCTACCCCAGCTACTTCAGCACAATCTTAGAAATATAAAATTTTCTCTCTTTTCTATGCATACATGGCATGTGTTATTGCTATTGCGTATTAATTCATTGTACTATTTATAAAATAGAATACAATATTGGTTTTACGAATAAATTCTTAACTTAAAAGGCCCACCCAAATGACCACTAAATCATATAAATACTAGCCACAATCTCAGGTACATAAATAGAAATATTAGAATTTACAAATGACAAAAAACTGAAACATACTTGTTCTCTAGAAGTATAAATACGAAGGCAGGCATTTTGCACCATATCTGAAGCTGGAGACTCGCACTTTGCTCTATCAGTGAAATTACCATAATCTGTTCCATGGTTCAAAGAAAACCGCGATTAGAATATAATTTATGTAATCAACAACCAAAATGATTTGACCAAAAAAGCAACACATCAATACGAAGAATTGCTATCAATGTTTATTCTTCATATTTTCCTTCTTTCCGACTTGGACGAAATCCCACTGATTTTATGACTTTATTGGATAGGTCACCTTAAAGAGAGCAAACCTATGATGAAGCATTGTTTGCCAAGGAATAAGGAGGGAAAAATGGCTGAAAATTCTGCCATTACCAAGCCAAGCTATCCTAGATACATGTAGGATAGCTTTTGAAAATTATCTTATGTTCACTATAAACACCGTATCTATTTGTTCACTTCCATGGGAACTGCCATCAAACTCAGGGGTCCGCTTCAGTGGAATTATACCGAGCAACTCTTTTCTCAACATCTTCATATATCCACTGCTCAACAGTGAAATAAAGTGGCATGTGCCTAATTTGAAAGTTTCGGCCAATGAAGGAATATGTGCCTAATTTGTGAAAGAGTGAGGACCTAAGGCTTCAGTATAGATTAGGGACTCCAAATGCTATGTGTCTCAAAGATTGAGGACCCCATTGTAATATCCCCGTAATATAATAATCTTGGCAGATCCACTTGTGTCAAAAAATGATTAAAAATGCTACAAATCACATGCAAACTTGGAGTGCATTTGGGATTCTAGGAGTGATTTCTAGAAAATAATTGTCATTCTATCTTTACCTTCTTTATAATATACTCAGCATATCAAGCCTTTAGACTCAATAGAGTTGCTATATAAATTGTTAGATATTAATTCGTTAACCCAAACAAAGTTATTCGAGTCCCTGATTTTGAACCACCATAAGTGCTACAACTACCTTGATTCCAGATGGCAATAACGCGTTCTAATTCTTTCTTGTTTTTGTCTTCCCTTGACCCTTTGATCTTATAATATCCAAGAGCACCACCATGATCACAATTTTATTTTTTAGTTGCTCTTAATGCCAAGAATAGCCTCCCCTGATCCATTATTTAACCAACTAAAACCATCATTACAAACACATTACTCCCCAATTAAAAAAATGAATAGAAACCAAGTCATAAAACCCTCTATAGTTCCCACCAATCACACAAGACCGAAAAACTGGAGCTTAGGGCTAGAATAACAAGAAGGTGCCAAGAAGGTTTTAAACATGCATCAGCATTTCCTTCTTCAAAACAAATGCAAGAGAATCTTCTTCAGTTCTCAATCCTTTACCAACAAATGCAGGTGGATAACAAAATTATGCAACTGTTAAATAACATGATTCTTGTCAAAAGACATAGTCAGCAAAAGAAACTAACAAGAGGATTTCGACATGGAGGTTATGGGGAACAATTTCCTAAGAATCCCTAATGGCAACATTCAGAATGCATGAAATCGATGAGTAGAACAATACATATGATATGCCAGCTTGGAGTGGAAAAGAAAGTAATTCAGATCTGGACTACATTCTTTTTTCTAGAAAAAGAAAATATTTCAATGGCCTGTGATACAAAAAGCACCAGCTTAGATAATTCTCTTCTGCACAGATTATCTAACGCCAGGATGGCCTCACATGCCGCTGTCCAAGCCAAGAGAGCTGGCATTAACCTAGCAGCCAACACTCAATTAAACCAAAAAAGAGAAAAAAAAAAAAAAGTCCACCATCCAACCTTTGTTTCATGAAAACATGTCATTAGTATTTGCATATACCAGAAGCATAGCTGTTAAGACTGAATCCATAAAATATCATTCACAGCATCTGTATAAGAATTGGTACTTGTTTTGGTTCTTCCATTCAATTTTAACTTTACAGTAGGACAGATGGGATTCCTGGAGTGATTCCTTATAAATATATTCTTCTTCCATTCTTCATACTATTGTCTGCAGTATCAAACGTTTAGATTCAACCAATTCATTAATTGCCAATCTAAGCCCATGTTGAGGTTCTATTTTAATTTTAATGCATTTTTGTATTTCTTCTTTTCAACCACACATTTTTCAATAAAAAAAATCCCAAAACTTCTCCTTTTCTTTCTAACCATACATTTTCCAAAAAAAAAATAATATTCCAAAATACATTTTCTCCCAAAATCAAATTAAAGTGGAGCCCAAACATGGGCTAAGATAGTGTTGGAAGAAAAAAAAAAAAAGCAACTCTAAAACCCCCAGTATTTCATGTCTTCAGATTAGAAGGACTTCCTTTTGCAAAACTAATGTAATAACCCGTAAACCTTCTTCAATTGGTACTCAGAATGAACAACGTGAAAGGCTCAAAACTTGTCATAATAATGACCTCTGATAATCTCAAAAGGACCTCCTGAATGACAAACAATACATATAGCAGTAATTGACCCCTATTTTGTAAATAAATCATAATGTTAAAAAACTCGTACAGTAGGCATTCACCATCATGCCCATACCCCACACACACACATAGAGAGAGAGGGATAAACATACTCGATTCAATTTGGGTATGTATAGCTTAAACCTGGTGTGAAAGAGCCTTGATGAACAAACTGCGAAATTAAAATAATGAAAAAAAAATGAAAATTGATTTCTGATTGATGTCGATACTACATCAAAGATATTGTATGCTCTAAATAAATAATGCCTACAAAAAAAATTTAAAACTTACCTGTGTATCAGATCCAAGTTGAGTTCCATAAGTTACCTGTGCATCAGAACCAAGCTGAGTCCCAACCATATCCTTCTTCCCAGATCCATCAGCACCCCGGGCAGATCCCTTGGCATCACCCTGAAAATTGATGACAGCTATCACCACATGGATAACTAAATGAAGTTAAAAGGTGCAATAGATAATGTGAAGTTAAATGCTGATACATACCTCCAACTGTAACATCATAGCCATTCCACAAAATTGATCCAACAAAAAAAGTCAAGAGTCAGGTTGAAGCCAATCACTCGTTTAAAACTTCAAAGTTAAATAAATATGAATTTCTGAATGGCGACCAAAGAGAGATCAAATGAACTAGTGAAACACAGAACAGACAAGTTGATTCCTTTTCCTTTCTTCCTTTACTTTAGTCCTAACAGCAAATAAATGCAGTAAAAGTAAACGCTCAAATTTCAGGTGGAAAAAAAAAGGATACAAGAAATTTGTAACTACCTCTCTGTACCTAGCCAAATATGCCTTGAGTGGAGTAATGTAATCTTCAAAACCTAAAGTTGCCATTGCCCAGAGCAAATCATCCCCATTAACAGTTTTCCTTTTCTCTTTTTGACACTTGTCGCTTGCTCTGCACAACATAATAAATTTCTCTTATCAAGTACAAAACACAAAAAAATCAAATATCACAACAGCTTTATCAACTCAGTACAACAGTCATGATAAATAACTTGTATCTCATTACACAGATACATTTGGATGGACAAAAACGTACAGGTACAAATACAGAATCATACATATGTTGAGGTATGTGCGCGTGGATACACATAAAAGCTTAATAATGTATTGAACTTTTCATGAAATCACACAGCATCTAGTCGCTCCAGTTGCCAGCATCAATTTATGTCCCAATGATGAATCATCTTCTGTGTCAGTAAAAGCATCTCAACAAAATCTAAACATAACTAGAGACAAGCAAAAAATTTCATCAATTTTGACCCCGTCTCCTCTCTCTCTCTCTCTCTCCCTCCCATTTTTACAACCCCGTGGAGCTTCTTGGGAGACTAATCTTCAAATTTTATCCAGTAAACCCAAGATCTATAAATAGTAGTAAAATTTTTCAAATTCTGTCTCAGTTTTTAATCAACATGAGTTTCTTCATTGACAATTTTATGGTGATAACAGCATCAACATGTTTCCATGAGTTTCAAGGTTCCCTCCTCCTTCACTCTGTAGATGTTTGGCAAACTTACTATCCATGAATGTTTCTCGACAAATATCACTTTCACATCTAGATGCTAAATTTGCCAAATCAATGTTAGCGATAAAACATTAAGAAAAGAGATTAAAATCAATTTTCGTTTGGATGCAACAATTAAATGCTCAAGCAATAAAAACTGAACATAACATATGGGGAAACTTCTTAATTGGAAACTTTGTACACACAATTTACTTGAGCAAATCCCAGAATTCCAGCAATCTCCCTCTTGAGCTACACAAGTCACATTGTCACAAAATTAACCTATCAGGTACAAGAGAATGAGTGATCACTCATATTTGAACTGCATACCCATTATTTTTTTATTCAATAACTTTGACCTATTTAAGGAGAACGCAAATTTTAAACTACATAATTAAACTAGCAAGCAACCAGCCAAGAATCAAGGAATGGATAATTGTTTACCATTTGCATGGAAGCTATAAATGCCTCTTCAAAGTAAAGGACGAAGGTTGAGCAATAAAGTAATCTTTCGTCAATGAGAAAAGATAAAGTCAAAAGAATTGGGAAGGAGGCAATACAGTAATTTAATGGATAAATTGATCGTGCCGATAAGATTGTTCTATCCATGATCATATGTTGGTTGTTTGCGCAATAATTAGTGTGTCAACATCCATTATCTCGCACTAGAGATCATATTGAATGGGTAAATACTTTGCGCGTAGTTTATGGGGCATAAACAGTTACAATTCTCAAATTTGTAGATTAAGTGATCAAGGTATTTTCACACCCGATATATGCCACATCAGAATGTTTTATTGGGTTCCAATTTTTGCTCGACTTCATAAAATTCCATATCAAAAAAATATACAATAAAATAAGGTCGCATAGTGCGGTCAATACAGTTAGATAAATCCTGCTACAGTAACTATAGACACGTAGATGAGATGAGTCACCCATTGTTAGGGACACGGACGCATGTGTCCAAAAGGTTCTGCTCTTAGTCCCACACCCCTCTATAAAAAGACGGATCTTATACATGTGAAGAAGATTGAGTTTGACAATGTTGGTCTCTAATCCCACACTTATTTCCTCTCTTTCTGAAGTTCTTTTCCTTTCCAAATCCCATCCTTTCTGTCTCCATTTTGCAATCACCAATCGCGCGAAATTAAAATCATGAAGCAGTCCACCTTTTATCAAGCACACTAACACAGCTTTTGACATCAGATTTAAAATTGAAGAAGTTGAAAAGCAGTAGTATAACACTAGATTTCATGTATATATAAGTAAGGCCTATGAAGCATGGACACAAGTCACAGAGATGTAAACATGTAACTTTTCACGAAAGCTGAGCACAAACACACGGTGACACGTCTACCAAAATTATATTCTTATTTTAATAAATTTTTAAATTTTCCATAATATTAATACTCGTTTTCGCTAAGATTTTGAATTTTGGACTGAAATCTTTCGAATAGGAGTGATTATTTGTTGTACTTTGTAATCTTACTAGGAACGGAATAAAAATATTCATGTTGCTATTAAAAATAAAATATAGAAGATATAAACAAATTGAACATCTAGCTCCGACAATGTTTATCACATGTAGTTTAATAATTAATATTTTTCAAATATTCTAAAATTCATACAAAATTGTTGCATTCTTGATGACTCGATGGGTTGAGGACAAGTACATTTCGTTCATCAAACAAAACAAAAAAAAAATTATAGGACACGCCATGTGGCATGTCAAACACTTTGTCGGTAATGTTATGAGGAAGTGATCACATGGCAAAAAATTATAAAAAATAGGAATCCTGAGGTGATGTGCCAAAGAAATGTCCATGAATATACAAGGAGTATCGGCGTCGTCGACATGGACCCACCAACCTAGGAGGAGTATCTGTGCTTCACAAAGTATTTTTTATTGCAAAAGTTCTTAATGAACTAGTTTTTATAATATGATTTTCCAACAGGAAGTATCAAGGCCTTATATTCAAAATTACTAAATACATGGTTAAAAAGTAAAGGGTAAATTTAAGATTTGAAATTGTCGTCATGAGTGTCCACCAAAAAGCCGACTTCCATGCCAAGAGATAGAGTGCGCATAACATAAAATGAAGTGAAGAACTCTAAGAAAGGATTATCCCCATGTCAAATGCCAAGAATTTGCCAACACATCCACACCCATTTCACCTTCAAACAATGCAAACAAGAAGCTTGAAAGTAGTAATAACTATAGAAAGTATCAAAAAGATTACCTTTAAAAATCTTAAAGAGTATTGGAAAAGGAGTTGTTATAACTTGAAAGCAGAGAACTAAAAGTTATGTTGAAGGCATATATGGAGAGGATTGATCTTCATTATAACATGCGTCAAAATAAGGAATTATTCAAGATGAAAAAGAGTACAAAAATTCACAAATACACAAATGTGAGAGCCAGATGTCTATATTTGTTTTTAAGAGTGATGGAACAAAGTGAAACGGATAAAATAGAGACATCATATAAAGTACACGATTAAAATTTAAAGACTTTATTTTATAAGCAATGAGTAAGTAGACAATCATGTGTTGCATGTTTTCTTCTAGTCATAATTTTATAAGAAAATCGAAAATAAAACTGTTTTATGCCAAACTCACAAGTACTAATAGCACGTAATGAAACTTCAAGGAATGAAATTATAAAAATACGTATGTGAATCCAAGTGTTCATTTAAGTACGTACAAACTATATAGACATGCAAATGCAGTTATTACATAATTCATGGATATTAGACTAGAAAAATGTTGAAAACTAAATCTTTATAGATTATGCCTCCAGCACAATGAAAAAGAAAAGAACCTCACGACATCAACAAATCAATAAACAATAACCTTACCATCCTCAATACTATCAATATTCTACATGCAAATAAGTTCCCAAAGTACAGAGAGAAATTTCAAATGCAAAACTGATGCAATAATATCATGTAGGTTAGCCATCAATGCCATATTTAACAGCAGAAAATACCGATATCCATCTTAAAATGTAAACACAATTCATAAAACACCTGCATGTTTCCAATTCAACACACATATAGTCGTGTTTGTTTCACGCACATAAAAATAATATATGTCAGGCCACTACATTATGGCCATGAATCACAACAATAAAAACTATTAGCTAGCCCAATGGCAAGAATATCCTAGAAAAAGGCATGTATACCTAATGAAAAGCGAAAAGATCGTGTCTTTACAGAGCT
>CAIGRK010389307.1:443-13279 GCA_903798315.1 Fraxinus greggii | reverse complement strand
ATCCCCGGGTAAATCACAAAGTAAGTACATCAAACAAGTACTCCGGGCATACCCGGGTAAAATCACAAGTGAAAATGTGAATAAGTACTCCGGGCATACCCGAGCAACCAAAAGAGAAGTATAGACTACAAGGTCAAACTACCAATAACCATAGTTTCATATTGAATCAAAACATTCGGATACAAAGAGAACATAACTTTGTATACGTGTGTTTTAATTCTTCTAACTATGGACTCAACATGCGGTTTAAGTTCCTCAAAAATTTTCCGATTACGTGCCGTCCATAGGTGGTAAACGGTACTAGCAAGTGCAATCCTCTTCACCTTACTTTGCCAAGTAGTGCCCCGAGCCTCCTTCTTGATCCACTTCATTGCACTTGGTAATGTAGACATTGATCGCCTAATTCCAAGCCAAGCTCTAATCTTTAACCAAACGGCTGCGCTAAAATTACAAGCAAAAAAAAGATGTTGCACAGTTTCATGATTAATGTCACAAAGACAACAGGCTGGATCAATCTCTTCCATATGATGCAAAAGCTTGTCTTTGGTGAGTAATTTGGACTTGGTGCCCAGCCAAAGGATGAAGGCATGCTTCGGGGTGATGACCGGGTTCCAAACAGTTTTAGCCCAACCTACCTTAGGTCCCTTCACCCGAAAAAAATTGTATGCTGCTGCAATGCTGAATCGCCCATTCATGACCCAAGTTTCCAGAATTCGTGCAGCTGACATTGCAGAGGGACTGGCCGAAACCAAGCTGGTGGCTGTGTCCAAAACACCTTCTGCCCGAAACTGTGAAGACTGCCCAGTCAATTCCAATGAACCTGTGTCTGCGTGTGCTTCTGCCAGCCAAGTCTGAGGCTGAGTAATCTGTCTAGCAACTTCCAGTAGCTTTTTAATAAGCGGGGAATCAGATTTCTTAGCCGAATACTCACAGATATCAGTACCACGCAGGAAGAATTGGTTTACCCACCTGACCCACAATGTGTCCTTCTTACTATGGATGTTCCAAAGGGTTTTAGCAAGTAATGCCAAGTTCCAACATTTTATGTCTTTAAACCCAAGTCCACCCTCATCTTTCGGCAAGCAAATATTACTCCAAGCAACAAGTGGTTTCTTTGAACCCCAAAGAAAGTTGTGACATAGGCTAACAATCTTAGATGTGACCGCCGCCGGAATAGGGAGGATGGAAAGCCAAAAACATTCAACACCTTGAAGGACGGCTCTCACTAGTTCCGCTTTCCCCGCATAAGACAAAGAAAACCTAGACCAAGCTCCAATATAGGCCGAGATTTTGTTGATAAAGGAGTCGTAAGAACTAACCTTTAACTTTGCAGCCGCAAGTGGAATTCCCAAATACCGAAAAGGCATAGTACCCCTTGTCATATTAGTTGATTGGAAAATGTCTTCCAACTCACTTCCAAAAATGCCAGCCGTATAGATGTTGGATTTGTTCACATTCATTCTAAGTCCCGACATGTTCCCAAAATTAGTCAAGCATTCCATCAAAATGCCAACCGAGGTAGTATCTCCTCTAGAAAATAACATCAAGTCATCCGCAAAAGCTAAATGAGTAATCTTCAATTGACCACATTTAGGATGGTAATTAAATTCACTATCATCGGTTGCTCCTTTAAGCATTCTCAAGAAATATTCAAGGCAAATGACAAANTGTCATATTAGTTGATTGGAAAATGTCTTCCAACTCACTTCCAAAAATGCCAGCCGTATAGATGTTGGATTTGTTCACATTCATTCTAAGTCCCGACATGTTCCCAAAATTAGTCAAGCATTCCATCAAAATGCCAACCGAGGTAGTATCTCCTCTAGAAAATAACATCAAGTCATCCGCAAAAGCTAAATGAGTAATCTTCAATTGACCACATTTAGGATGGTAATTAAATTCACTATCATCGGTTGCTCCTTTAAGCATTCTCAAGAAATATTCAAGGCAAATGACAAATCATTGACGACACGAAAAATCATTATTCAGCAAATGAACGTTCTCGTGTGCTTCTAGACATGCTTAGACACGATATTTAGGAACCATCTATCCATTCCTTACGGTTAACCATCGACTAATATGTAAATTAATTAAAGTTTGTTGTTTGACTGTAGAACTCAGGGGACAGCTTGAATGTACAACTGTACAGGTAAATTTAATGTATTATGGTCTTGTAATTTTCACTATGTCTATGTGCGCATACATGCAAAGTTGGTTCCAAAATATGCACAAATAAGCAATTTTAATGTATGAATTTTCTAGAAGAAATTATCTGTCGAGCCCTTGAACCCTCTCAATCTCACACATAAATTGAAAGTTGAATCTATAATGTAAATTATGTAATTATTATTTATTTACTGTCTTCTAAGTTTAGTAGAATCTATTGTCATTTCAAATTACAAACAAGAAAAGATGAACACACTAAGACTAGATGAAGGATGCACATTGGAACGTTTTGAGTTTACGAGTGATAAATCTGACTATGATGCAACTAAATATTTCATGCTTAACGTATATTGATGAGGTCACATGAGATACAAAATTTCTATTCTCTAGCTCTCAATATTTCTAGCGGAATAAAATACTGCTTTACTTTTCATTAGTTAGAGGTCGGATTGTATGTCCCCTCTTAATTTTGTACTTATACTTTTATTATTAATAACATTATACACTCACCTAATTTTATATTTATACTTCCATTTTAATACCCTTACTTTTTCTGTTTTTCTTGCATTTAAAATTCGTCAAGGATCACGTTAGGAGAATTTGGACTTGGCTTGCATTTAAAATTCGTCAAGGATCACGTTAGGATAATTTGGACTTGGCACCTTGTTCATGAATGCCTTTAACCGTGTAACAATTCTAACACAACTGACCTTGGTTCCCTATTCCCTGAATACACCTTCCCATGTTGCATCATGCCTTCACGCATCAATGTGCCTTGAATACTTGAGTACGTAATTTACATCTATTTTAACACGATCAACGCAATTGATATGTTTCATAATAGAGAGAAACCAAGTTTAAGAAAGTGACTTTTGGACACATAGATGATGGATTAGTTGAGAAAACACATTGGCTCGATTACAAAGCAATAACAAACACTACGGGCCATTTGATGCAACTTTTGAAAAGTCAGAAAGAACTTTCGAGATTCAAAATTTGCCTTTTGACTCGTTTGATTAATTTTATAAAAGCACTTCTTCTAATTAAAAGAATTTTTCGAGAAGTTAGCCCAATGTGACTTTCTCAAAAACTTTTCCATAAGAGAGAGCTTTTTAGAAATAGTATTCAAACTCTAATTAAGGTAACTTTTTAAAGAAACTCTTCTACAAGAAATAAAAGCCTACCAGACGGGCCCTGCAAATGTTTTCTTTTACGCAGTTTAATCTTATTCAATACAACATAGCTCATCACTTGTTCGACTGTTGCTGGCCAATTTTTGAATATCAAACGAATCTCCACATAAAGTAATTTTATTGTGATCGATTTTTTCCCTTCTTCTATAATTAGTTTCACTGGCTCCTCTAGGTGAGATATTTATATTATGTATAACTCAGTGTTCTAAAAAGTTTGTCCAGGCGGTACCTAGGCTCGAAGATACGGCAAAACGCGCCGCTTCGCACCTATGCTTTTTTTTTTCCCCCATTCCTAAACGGTTGAATGTTTTTTCCTCTCTTTCCTCTTTCCTAGGCGCGCTTTATTAAATTATTTATTTATTTTTTTAAATCTTTTATTTGACTTTAGTTTATTAATATTTTTGTTTTTTTTTGAAAGAAAGTTAATTTGATTTCAATTTCAAGTTTTTAAAAGACTTTATCTGTACAAAAGTTAAAATTGGCTTTAATCGATAAAGATGTAGATAATATTAAGCTACAATGCTATATGTATTTGTAATTACAATCTTGAAACTCGTCATTTTATAAAAATTTTGAAAATATGTATGAAATTCTTGTAAATCTATCTATTAAGTAGGACTTGTCTAGTTGAAAATTAAAACTATGAATAATAGTCTAATTTTTATATTTCGAAAACTGGAAAATTATGTAATTGACTAATTATTGGAATTATCAATCAAATATAGTTTTTACAATTTTAGATGTTTAATAATTTTATCATTAAAGAATGTTTAAAATGATTAAAAATTTAAAATAATATTAAAAATAAGAAAACGTTTTTCACGTCTAGGCTTCGTTTAAGCTTGTAAAACTTGAGACTTCGTCTCCACAATTAATCACACTTTACGTTTATTAAATACTGGTATAATCATATCTAAAGGGGTTGAAGTAGATTTTTGTATCATTAGAGTGCGTTTGATGCATATTAAAATGAGAGAATGCATTTTTTTGAAGTGATGTGATGGAGAATATGTAGTTGAAAAAGGAGGAAAAATTATTGATGTGATTGAAAATATTATTTTGCTGAAAAATGTATGGTTAAAAATGAGAAGAAGAATGAGAATGAAAAAAATAATGTGGCTCAAACAGGAGCTTAGTAATGTTTCCATATCAACTTGCACCCTATTATCATTGAATACCACTAGCCCACCATTTTAGTTTGAACTTTCAAAACCTCAAATATGTCAAACCTAAGAGTCTGTCTTCCAAAGTGCAACATGGCCTTCCCAATTTCCATTCCTAGCTGTCCACACCCTTGCCAACACCTTACATAGAGTATATATAGTGTGTATACAACCCAACACTTCCAACATCAAAATTTCCCCTCCAATGGCTTCTAATAATCTTTATAACAAAATTATCCTCTTCTTGCTTGTAATTTCCACAATTCTGCTAAAGTTTTCTTCAGCTACCCCTAGAATTCTTGCTCTTGTTTAGAAAGAACCCCTTGTTCTCAAGGACTGCTGGAACTTAAAGCAAAAGTGCTACTCGTGTATTACGTTTAATGAGCAGGGAATATAATTGCATCATCACCTTTTCCTTCACACGGGCTGCATGTTCACCGATTCCCTTCTAGAAGGATCTAATTTGGTTTCACTTGAACTCTGTTACTGAGCCTCACTCTCAGCTGTGGCATTATTCTCATTGTCTTCTCCTTGCTTTATGGTCCACCATTGATCATATCTCACACTTGTACAACTGAGATTGTTAGCCTAGAATATTCTTTTGCTTGTATAAATATTTGCTCATCCTCCACTGTAATTTAATCAAGAAATATCAGATACATAAATTGATTTTCATTCAAAGTTTAACTTGGTATCAGAGATTCTAATCGCCAATGCCAACAATACTGAGACTGAGAGTCCTCAAACCCACTCAGCTTCGCCTGCAAATGCAATGGTGTCTCCAATGTTGGGAGGTCACCATCTCGCCCCGTTTGGAATGAACCTAACTCAAACACCCTCTGTCAAGCGCTTGTCAGAGATAATTATCTCCTATGAAAGAACATGATACTTCCTATTATTCGAGGTCACGACCTGGAAGGATACCTACTGGGAACTAAGGTATGCCCATCAGAGTTCATCAATACTCAAGTTATTGGAGAATCAGAGATTAATGTAGAGATGACACCTAATCCAGAATTCAATCAATGGAAATCTGTTGATCAGTTGCTCATGGGATGGCTCTATGCCACAATGACTCCAGAAATTACAATGAGAGTAATGGGATCCACGAGTTCCTTTCAAATGTGGACTGCAATTAGTGAGAGCTGCGGTATTCAAAACAAATCTAGAATCAAATTTCATATTGGAGAACTCCAGAAAACCAGAAAAGACAATCTAAGTATCGATCAATACTTAAGGAAGGTCAAACTACTTCCTAACAATCTTGAAGTTGCTGAAAAAATTATAGCACTTCCTGATTTGGCGACTCAAATTCTGGCTGGTTTGGATGAAAAGTACATGCCTATTGTTGTGCAAATCAATAGTAGGGACAACATTTCTTGGGAGGAACTTCAGTCTACCTTCATGACCTATGAGAGTAGACTTGATCACATAAATGCTTTCAAAAATGAAATGGCAGGAATCAATCTGAATCAGTCTTCTGTAAACTTCACTTAGAGGTTTTCAAACAACTATTCTGGCAGAAACTGCAAACCTTACAATAGTGGAAGATCACAATATAGTGGTAACTATAGAGGTGGTAGAAGAGGCGGCAAAAACAGAGGTAGACCTAATTTTAATAATCTACCTACATGTCAAGTGTGTGGAAAAATCGGACACAAGGCCAATGTCTGCAACTACAGATATGATGAGAAATATAATGGATCTGCATCTCATCAAAACAACTTCAGAAATCAAATGTCATCAGCCTTTGTTGCCTCACCAGATACACTCAATGATCCAACCTAGTTTGCTGACACATGAGTTAGCAATCATGTCACCTCAGATGCTGAAAATCTCAGTCAAGCGAGCAAGTATTCTGGTAAGGAGAAAATTATGGTTGGGAATGGAAATAAACTCAACATTTCACACATAGGCACCACTAGAATGACAACAATAACTGATAGAGATTTATTTCTGGATAAACTGTTGTATGTGCCAGAAATTAAGAAGAATCTTATAAGTGTCTCACAACTTACTTCTGATAATCATGTGTTTATGGAATTTCATTCTAACTATTGTTGAGTTAACGACAAGTTAACGAGGTAAACTATGCTGCATGGAAAGCTTAAAGAAGGGCTGTATCAGCTGGAACTTCCCAACTCCAACCTAAAATCTGAGTTAAGTTCTCCTAAGTCAGTATGTCCAAATAATCCCTGCAATTCATCATGTTCAGTTGAGTCTAGTAAGGTCAAGAGTCACGAGTATTTAAATTCCCTTGTTGATATCTGGCAAAGGAGACTTGGACACCCATCTAGTCAGGTGTTGTCTCAAGTACTCAAAAGTTATAACCAGAATTTGAAAATAAATGAATACAAATCCTTATGTGATGCCAGTATGGAAAATCTTGCTTGTTGCCTTTCAATTCGTCCATTTCACATGCCAAAGCTCCTCTAGAACTTATATATACAGATGTCTGGAGGCACTAACCTATTTCCTCAATTTTAGGCTTCAAATATTACTTAGCGTTTATAGATGACTTCAATAGATACACTTGGATTTATCCAATGAAAAACAAGTCAGAATCTCTGAATATATTCATTCAATTCCAAAAACTTGTTGAAAATAAGTTTAACAAAAGAATCAAAATCCTTCAATTAGACTGGGACGAGAATACAAAAATTTTGCTAACATTCTTGCACAATCAAGAATTGAATTTAGATACTCTTGCCCCTACACATCAGCACAAAATGGAAGAGTTGAAAGAAAACATAGATATATTACAGAAACTGGCCTGACCTTACTAGCTCAAGCCAAAATGCCACTAAGATACTGGTGGGAAGCCTTTCAAACTGCAACCTATCTTATTAATAGAATGCCTACACATGTACTTCAAATGAAATCCCCTTACCAAGTTCTGTATAATAAAAGGGTTGACTATACATCCTTCAAAACCTTTGGATGCTCATGCTATCCCTGTCTAAGACCTTATCAAAGTCACAAATTCAGCTTTCACTCTGTTAAATGTGTCTTTTTAAGCTACAGTTCATCTCACAAAGGTTACAAGTGCCTCACTCCCATTGGCAAAACATACATATCCAGACAAAACATACATATTCAATGAGTCTGAATTCCCATTCGAGTCAATCTTCCTTACAAATAATAAATCAAAGGTAGCTGAACAACAAACTATGTTGTCTTATTTTCAGTCGTCCTCTAAAAATCCCAATTCTTTCATTGAAAATAACTCAGCTGATACAACTTCTTCTGATGCTCCACCAGCAGAGTTACCTCCTGATGAGTTCAACACTGCAATTGGAGATGATAATTCCAACACTCAAATTGAATTTGAGCAAAGTGGTGAATCACATGGCCATGAAAATGTTGAGACAAGAGATCAAGGTATCAGTGAGATTCAGGGCTCATCAGTGAATAGTGATGAAAGGCAGAAAACTGGACACTCCATGATAACAAGAGCAAATGCTGATATATTCAAACCTAAGGTTTTCTCTGGCCCGGCAATAGAGTACAAGCTAAATGAGATAGAGCCTAAAGATGCTGCAAAGGCATGGAAAAATGAAAATTGGAAGAAGGTAATGATTGAAGAATACAATGCACTGACTAAAAATAAAACATGAAGATTAGTGCCACGATCTCCATCCTACAACATAGTAGGAAACAAATGGGTGTTCAAACTGAAAAAAAACTCCGATGGATCCCTCTAAAGATTCAAGGCGAGGTTGGTAGCAAAGGGCTTTCATCAAGCTCCCGGAGTAGACTTCTATGAGACCTTTAGCCCAATTTTAAAGACATCTACATTGAGAATCATCCTCACTCTTCCAGTCTCAAAGGGTTGGAAAATAAGGCAAGTGGATATCAACAATACATTTCTTAATGGGGAATTGGAGGAAATAGTTTACATGTACCAACCAGAGTGCTTCATTGATAAAACAAGGCCAAATCACATATGTAAACTTGAAAGGGCTCTATATGGACTTAAGCAAGCACCAAGGACTTGGTATGACAAGTTGAAGAATACACTAATTGATTGGAAGTTCAATCAATCAAGAGCATACACTTCACTCTTCTACTTCAAAATAGAAAAAACATCATTTTCATCCTCATTTACGTGGATAACATAATAGTTACTGGTAATGACAGTGATTTGCTGCAAAACTTCATAAATGAACTTCACAGAAAATTTTCACTCAAGGACAAAGGCGAACTTCATCACTTCTTAGGTATAGAAGTCCACAGGCACAGCGCAGGACTTCAACTGACTCAATCACGATATATATCAGAGTTACTCAAAAAATTTGACTTCCAAAATCTCAAACCATGCCCTACTCCTAGTGCGGTTGCAAGAACAATGTCCAAAATTGAAGATGAAACTTTAAAAACTCCTTCAGTCTACAGAAGTGTTGTTGGAGGCCTGCAGTATCTATCACATACCAGACCAGATATAACCTTTGATGTCAATAAACTTAGTCAATTTCTGCAAGAACCAACCACAGTACACTGGCAAACAATGAAAAGGGTATTGAGATACTTAAAAGGCACAATCAATCAAGGACTATAGATCAAAAGAAGTGATAATTAGATGATAAGTGGGTACTCAGATGTAGATTGGGCATCTTGTCCTGATGATAGAAGATCAATGGCAGCCTACTGTGTTTATCTGAGAGATAGCTTAGTGTCTTGGTCATCTAAAAAGTAACATGTTGTCGCCAGATCAAGCACATAGGCAGAATATAGAGCCTTAGCCTCAGCTGCATTAGAAATAGTCTGGATACAATCCCAATTTAAAGAACTCAAGCTACTGCAAATCTCAAATCCAATCATTTGGTGTGATAACCTAATTGCAGGAGCCTTGGCAACCAATCCTGTATTTCATGCTAAAACCATACATATAGAATTGGATATACACTTCATAAGAGACAAGGTGCTTGCAAAGGAGCTGGAAGTAAAGTATGTCCCTACTGCAGATCAAATTGCTGACCTGATGACAAAAGGTGTCTCTCATTCAAGATTTACATACTTGAAAGATAAGATTAGAGTATCGATACCCCCTCTAGCTTGAAGGAGGGTGTTGGAACTTAAAGCAAAAGTGCTATTCTTGTACTAAGTTTTATGAGCAGGGAATAGAATTACATCATCACCTCTTCCTTCACACGAGCTGCATGTTCACTGATTCCCTTCTAGAAGGATCTAATTTGGTTTCACCTGAATTCTGTTACTGAGCTTCAGTCTCAGCAGTGGCATTATTCTCATTGTCTTCTTCTTGCTTTATGTCTACCATTGATCATATCTCACACTTGTACTGAGATTGTTAGCCTAGAATATTCTTTTGCTTGTATAAATATTTGCTCATCCTCCACAATAATTTAATCAAGAAATATCAGATACAGAAATTGATTTTCATTCAAAGTTTAACTAGTACCACGAAGGCACGCTCCTCAAAGGCAATGTCATTGTTAATCTAATGTTGTATGGCAGGTTCACCTCCACACAGAGGTCCATAATTCTTGAGTTTTTCCAATCCCTCCGCCCTAATAACCACCACTCTCCGTCGCATCATGGTGGAGCACCACTGCGAAATACAAGGGTGGTTTATCTATTATCAACGTAGGCAAACAAGTCTTTGATCAAAGTTACTCTCTTGGAAAATCTTTAAAAGATGCTCAGATTGTAGCCCTGGCTTCTAAAGCTAGTGGCCATGTTAACGTCGTCTTGACTGCATCCAGCGTGACGGTGGAGGACTTCTGCATGAACAGGTGTGGGAGCCATTGGCGGATCCAGAATTTTGAGTCAGCATGGGCGGTCGTTGACAGTCAACCGTTGTCAGCAGTAAAATATTAAGAGCTCCGTTTGATACTCAATTTTTTTTTGCAAAGAATGTATTTTGGGATAGTAATTTGATGGAGAATATGTGGTTAAAAATAAGGAAAAATTTTGAATTTGCATGTAATATTATTTTATTGAAAAACGTGTTATTGAAAAGAAGAGAGAAATTTTGGGGAAAAAAGGGAATCGAACAAAGTCTAAAATTTAAATATAACAATTATTTTGTTCAAACTAAATATATATAATTCTGTTGTACAAATTAACAATATTCACCAAATGATATTGTGGCCAAGTTTTATATAATTCAAAGGAGTAACATGTGTTCGGATGTTTACAATTGCATTAAAAAAACTAAAATGTAATATATATTATTCTAATAATTTCAATACTAAATTAAGTGAGTGCCACAATGGTCAAGCTTCAATAATCTAATAAAGGTGGGGCTCACGGGTTCGAATCCCCACCCCCAATCATTCCATTGATTTTAGTAAAAATTGTAAAGCTAAAAAGTATTTTACAATAAAATTGTTGAAAAGGGATTTGAACCTAAGATTTTCCATATGAATATGAGAGTTCAAGCCAACTAAGCTACAATATATGTTTGAAAATAAAATGAGTTACCAGCTATATAACCTAAAATATTTATTCATTGTTAACAAAAAAAAAAAAAATTGTTCCGACGGATCCAGCACGGGCGGCCGCCTCCGGGTGCTTGGTCCGTCCCTGGCGGGAGCCACAGATACATACGTGGCAAGAGCGGGAAAAAGTATGCCTATGCGTGGGTTGGCAACTCGGCTGTTCAGTGCCCTGGTCAATGTGCTTGGCCGTTTCAAAAGCCGATTGTAGGGCCACAAACGCCGCAGTTGGTGGCGCCTAACGGAGACATCGGAGTTGACAGGATGGTTATCAACCTGGCCATCGTTTCGGCGGGCGCTGTCACGAATCCGTTTGACGGTGATTATTTCCAGGGTCCGCCTAGCGCGCCGTTAGAAGCAGTCACGTCTTGCATTGGGATATTTGGGTCGGGTGCATTTCCCGGGTACCCGGGAAAGGTGTTGGTGGATAATAGGACTGGTGCTAGCTACAATGCGCGGGGGGAGAACGGCCGGAAGTATCTTTTACCAACCATGCCTGTTACCTTGAACTGCAAGACACGCGTGAATAAAAATATATGGAAAATGGACTACAAGTTGATGATGAAAATAAGAATTTTTTTTTAAATCAACCTTTAAGATGAATATCATACATACGTATCATTTTAAATTTTAAAATATACAAAAAAATAAATAAATGCCAAGCCATTTAAGAAATTGTCCCCAAAAAAAAAAAATGTTAAACCATAATGGAAATTAATGAGTTTATTCTACTGATATATTTCTTTAGTTCCTCTTTAATGTTCTTTTTAATTTTTTTGTATTTGAAACAAAGTTTTAAATGGTTAATATTTTGAAACTTTATTATTTAGCAAGAAACAATTTGGATAATTGTCTTCTAGACGTTTTCTAAATAAGTGTTAAAAAAAAAAAAATTGTTCGGCTACAATTATCGCAATTTTTTTGCTTAACCAAACCAAAGACTCTCTCCATAGAACAATATTATTCCTAGAACAATCACATATTTCTATTTTCACTAAAACATTCTATTTAATGAAATATTTCACAACCACAAGAAGCTATATAATAATTTATATCACTCTTACTATTATAACATTATATTGAGTTGATCTCTTTCTCGAGTATTTTGTTAGATCCACAAACGTGCTTAGTATTTAAGTTGTTTTCTCTTATTTTTTAATCGATATCACTCTCACTTGTTGGCATATATTTTCATTTTAGTATGATTACATATGAATCTTAACATCCTCATATCATTGCTTTCATATAAATATTGTCGTTTAATAGTCCAACGCTAAGTATCCGAAACAAGTCAATTTTATAATAGAAACAGTCTTTTAATGTCCTTTCAAACATCTATATCATGAAATCTACATAATCTTCGAGTAAAGCCACTTTACCCTAAAATAGTTGACACCTCGGGTGACCGACCCTCATATTGCACGTGTCCCGTGTGAATAAAATAATGCTCAACTAAATCTTCTCCATTTCATCAGATTTGCTCTAACTTTGTAGTTAATACTATTTAAATCCTCTATTCTTTCAAAAATGGAACCAACTCACAATATTGTACTAGATTCCAATATACTCCACGCAAGTTGTGAGTTACCATTATTCCTTTTTTGTCTCATCTTCTAAGGGCCTATTTGGATCGAATTAAAATCTGATTTTAATTTAAGTCTAAGTCAAAGTCAAAGTCAAAGTCAAACAATCAATATTAACCACATCTTTCATCGATCCCACATCTTTTCAACCACACATTTCAAAAACTTTTATCACAATCCACTAAAAATCTAATTTTAATCCCCACCAAACACCCTCTAAATTAGGCCCCTGTTTGGTGGCGTTTAAATTCAAAAAATATATAGTTTTGAATT
>CAIGRK010389262.1:0-16211 GCA_903798315.1 Fraxinus greggii | reverse complement strand
AATATCACAACTATTTTACAATGGAAATAACTATTACAAGGAATGGAAATTACAACTCGAAATTGAACTAATATTTACAATATGCGGCCGAAGTTGGGCAAACTGCGGCTGCGATTGGGTCAAGAGGCTTAGGCAAAGCTGCGGTCCTTGACACTTGGGCCAGGGCCGGCCCTGCTCGGAATCCTTTAGTGATCAATTATTATTTTCAACAGCCTTATCTTGAGTTCCCAATTCTCATTGCTCATTGAACCTACAACCTGAACAGCATGAATAAACTAGTCCCAATTCTCATTGCTCATTGAATCAACAACCTGAACGGCATGAATAAACAATCTGGAACTTCTACAAGTCCCCATCTCATCAATCATTTTAACAAATCTTTTCATAATTTTTGGACCATACGTGAGAAACCTTGGAAATTTATACATATTCTTTATGATTTGCTCCATGCCTACACCACAACTCTTTAAATATTCAATATTGGGTACCACACTCTTCTCCAAATTCTTTCTCAAGTACCAGTTAGAAATCTTTAAAACCTTAGTTACCTCTGCGCTAGATCCCAATAATCTTTTCAACACCGATAATGACAGTTTGAGCCTACTGTCTGCACTGCTATGCAAATTTGCCGGATCGTTTGAGATAATCTCAGCAATGTCTTCGGCAGAAAAGTCGAAATCTTGGAAAATCTTGAATTTGGGCTTGATGTTTTTCTCAAGACTTGTAGCAAGCAAAGCAG
This sequence comes from Fraxinus greggii, assembly GCA_903798315.1. Lineage (NCBI taxonomy): Eukaryota > Viridiplantae > Streptophyta > Magnoliopsida > Lamiales > Oleaceae > Fraxinus > Fraxinus greggii. The sequence continues at coordinate 15,472 of CAIGRK010389262.1, read as the reverse complement.
GCTTAGTTTTCACGACTCTCTCCAACTGGCTCTTTGAAAACCACTCTTAAGGAATGATATTATTGAATCAGATTTTTTCGAATTCTTTATACGGGTTAAGACACAGGCAACTTGTGAAGCTGTTTCAGGAGAAAATTGGTGTTTGTGTAGTAGGAAATCATACACTGTAAGATCATCTTTGACTTTCTTTTTGGTCGAGGAAGAGGGGAAAAAAGGAGAGAATGAGAAAGAAAAATGGGGTTTGTAAAGAATTGAAGGTTTACTTTTGCATAAATACATAGCCATTATCTTAAAGTGTTGTTGATTACGTCTATAAATCATGTTGAACCTTGTAAGATGATTCAGTAAAGCTTGTGCGATTGGATTCTATCAAGAAAAAAATACAAGGGTGTATTCGATAGAGATTAAAATCAGATTAAAATTGAAAGATTAACCGTTATTGTTGACTTTTATTAGACGAGTGGGACCCAATAACGACTATATTTTCAATTTTAATTGACATTTAATTCATACCGAACACGTCCCAAATATTTTTAGGATTAGGGTTCTAGGGAATGGGAAGAATACACCAATAGAGTTATGGGCTTTGATGAATTTGGGCCAACAAACACTATGGTTTTATGTTTTGTCGAAGGAAAAAATTCATAACTAAAAGTTTTAACTAATACTTATTTCAAAAACTAAGATAAATGGTTTAAAATTTCAAAAATTAAATATTTATTAAATTTTATTTCTAAAATAATTAATTAAAATATATATTATAAATTAAAAATAAGGTCACAATTCTATATAATTTAGTCAAAAATTATCGATTTAATTTGTTACAAATAATTATCGATCATAATTAAAAATTTTATAGGTCACAAATTATTTTACGATTACATATTTATCAAATTAATAGATCACATATTATTCTTTGACCACAAATTACAAATTTTATAAGTCACAACTTATTTTATTGTCGCAAAATATTAAATTAATTGGCTACAAATTATTTTTATGTCACAAATTAACAATTTTTTAGATTACACATTATATATTTATCCCAATTTATCTATTTCATTTGTTACATATTGTTTATCGATCATACATTCACCAATTTATTAGTCACAAACAATCATATCATTTGTGACCATCGTCTCACCACTGCCACCAGTCGCATCACTGATGAAACCAACACCATCGAACCACCACCACCATCTCCTGACAACAAAACCATCATCTCAAACATCGCAACCAGCATCACCACCACTACCACTACCACCACACTTCCACTCCACAACAGCAACACCCATAAAAAAAATCCTCAAATCTATGGTCGGGCACTACCCCGATCACCTGTATCAACAATAATCACCACAATCGCCATCATTGCCGCATCAACCACAACACCACCACACACCCACCACAACAACCACACCACCACCACCACAATAACCACGACACCATTACCAGAGCCATCACCATGCCTCAACACCACCGTACCCACAACACCCAACCCACCGCACCCACTGTGCAAGACACGCAACTGCGGGAGTTGATTTGCACCAAACACTACAACCGCACTCCTTTACAGCTTCGAGTCGTTGTTTTAGCGCTTGGCAGCTTTCGTCTACTCTACTCTAGCCACCTCTGGCCACTTCTTAAGCCGTCTTCTTCGTCTTCCTCTTCCCCACCTTTTGTTTCTGCTTGGCCTTGCCTTCCTCCGGTGGTGCCATGGTTGAAAGCTTGATGGTAAAAAATAAAAGCAGATATGTGAACGGGTGTGAACTCTAGACGCTATGTGTTGTTGTGTGTCGACGCTTTTTTTTTTTTACAGAGATGTTCACCAATCGGAGGCATTGTGAGCCAACGGCAGACGGTGCATTTGTGGTAGCAAAATAAAGAGAGAAGTGAGAACGGAAATATAGAGAGAAAATGAAGAGATTTAGAGAGAGAATGAAAAGTTAAAAATGACTAGGGTTTTGAAAAATTTGGTACGGTTATTAAATAAAAATATAAAATTATTATTTGATTTTTGAATAAGCAAACTTTAAATCAGATTTTTGAAATTGAAAATTAAAAAATCTAGTCTATATAATTTCCACTTTGAGAAACTGCATAGAATGCACTTTTTCGAAACGGAAAAAAATCTTATTTGCCCTATTAAAATAAAATATTTCATAAATTACTATAATATGTTTTATATATATATATATATATATAATACTGCTTTTCCTGTAAATCATTTTTTGATATTCTACTTCTAAAATTAGGGCCAAATCCAACTACTGTAACTGAAAATTTTAAAAAGGGCAAACATTGCGATTGTCATTAATACCTCTTCCAAATCAAAAGGACCTCACATTTAAGATGAGAAACAAACTCAATGTCATTTTGAAATCTCGCCTAAGGAGCCTGAACAAGAGGATGGGAAACAAGAAGCTGGTGTTCACCAACTACAACCTGAACCTGAACAAGTGTGTAAAAATGCATCCCGAACGACATGCTTCAGACTCGGCCCAGCCGAGTGGAAATTTCGACCAAATCCCATCAATATTATGATTTAACTTCGAAACTCTTTATGGTTTCAAATATCTTGCTTAAACCAACTAAATCAGATATTGAAATGTAATAATATTGATGTATTACATCATATGTAGAACAAGTCGTGTTGTAGATTTCTGAGTCATTTTGAATCAAATTTCATAATTTGTCTAGATCCTTGGTGCTTGAATTCGAAGGATGCAATGAAATGTGTGTAACAGTCCTATCATATTTTGGAAATATGATATCACTCTATATGTATAATGAACAATGTTCCATAAATTTATGTTTCCAAGAACAAAAAACATTTTCATTTGTGTTAGATGATTGAAAGAATTAAATTTTTTCATCTGTTTATGTAATGTAGATTTCTGTAAACCAATTAAAATCATAACTATATTAAATTGATTAGATTTGAATCTGACAAAACTATTATAGATCTGGTAATGCGTCGTGAAGGAGACTTGCGTAATTCACTTTTGGGTTCGATAATCTTTACCAACTTAAAATAATCGTCTATTTGTTGTTTCTTCAATGAATCCAATGGTAATCAGCGTTTTGGGCCTACCACATCTAGTGTACAAGCCACTTCTTGCCGACCCTTAAGAGAATCGACGAGAATCTGCTACAGGTGGGTGCATCTTCGACTTTTTGCTTGTTCTTGTTGGAACACAAATCTGGTCAACGAGTTGGTGATGCCATAATGGTTGTAAACCTTGATTTGTAACTTCAACATCAAACGATGATTTATGATTTTCATTGTGGTTTCTTGAGTTCACCTCCGTCTATTATATGGATTTCGGAGACAACATCAAATCTTTTGAAATTTCACCATATTTAATGAAATTCTTATGAAATTTGTGGAAATCTATTCAAATCCACAAAATTCATTAAGATTTATAATTTTTTAAAATCCACCAAAATCTTAGTTGAGGACACCCCTGTAAATTTGACTCATTTCAAAATTAAGAAACAAGGTTTATTATTTCAAAATCAGATATTTATTAAACTTTATTTATGAAATAATTAATTAAAAATATATTATTAATAAAATATATTGAGGTTACAGAAGTATATAATTTATGATCAAAATTATGTATTAGTCACAATTACAAATATCACAATCACAAATCATAAATTTTGTAGGTCATAAATTATTTCTCGGTCACAAATTTATCAGATTAATATGTGACATATTATTTCTTAGTCATAAATCACAAATTTTATAAGTAACAACTTATTTGATGGTCACAAATTACCAAATTATTGATCACAATTTAACAAAATTTTAGTTCACAAATTATCTATTTAATTAACCACATATTATTTATTGGTCACAAACATCTCGCCCACTGTACCATATCCACGACCAGCGTACCATCGCCACGACCATCACCCAACTAGCACCGCCAATATCACCACAACCTCATCCCCGCAGCCAACATCAGGACCATCACTACCCAAACATCACCAAAAATCAGATCCAAAAAAATTAAATCCAAAATTATCACCACCCCTCGCCACACCACCACCACACCCCAAGCAGATTCACCACCACCATCAGCACCTCATCACCACTACGACAGAAACATGAAAACCATCGCAAAACATATCTAATCAGAGTCGGAGATGACGTCGTTGCTGTTGAAAACCACGATAGCATTAAAACCACCCTAAGCTGATGCATTATGATGCTAGAGATGACGTCGTAGCTCTCAGATCTTTGAACACTACAGTTACACTGTCGCTTGCTTTGTCTGTGTTTTGGATTTATGTTTTAGTGCAATGAATGGGGTAATGGTTCAACAAATAGGCTAGATCCTATCTGTATTGTGCCGCTGTCATGTTGGCGGTGTCGCGCGTGACGTCGCCTTCGGTGGTGGTTGGGTGTCTTAAAGAAAAAACAAGAGAGAAGGGAGAGAGATGTAGAGAGAATAAGGGAGAGGAAAATAATTAGGATTAGAGCGGATGAAGGTAGGGTATGTATATAGATTAATTTAATTTTAAAATATTATTAATGATGTTAGAATGTTGAATTATCATCTAAATTTTGTAAAAACGATGTTCAATTAACTTAAAATAAATTTACACTCAACCTAGGCTCGAGCCGTTTATCGAAAGTGTGGACTGAACTGGCACGTGAAACCATCATTGTGGCATTTGAGTCTCATTCTTTCTCATTTTTTTTCCATTCATTTTTTTACAGTGCTCATTTTCAATCACACATTTCCCAAATAAAATAATATTACACACAAATCTAAAATTTGTCATCACTTTTTCACCACATATTCTCCCATCAATCACTATTAAAAAACAACTTCTTCTGAAAAAATGAGGGGCAAACAATCACTTAGTTTTAACCTTTTTTTTTTTTTCAAAATAATTAACCGAGCTGATAGGAGTTGTCTTCATGGGTCATTGAATTAAAATGTCTAGCTTGGTATTGTAGGCCGACTCGTGAACCATCTCTGACCTAGGCTAGTTTCAGTCCAGTTTTTTAACGTGCCAAGTGGCCTCAATCTTGCCTCAATCTTGCATATTTGGATAAGTCATTGGAAAAAAAAAATAAAAATAAAATAGCAGAAGGTCAACTTAATTAACAGTATGGTAGGATAATTATCCATTGTATAAGATTATACTCAAGTTAAATATTCAACAATATAAAGCCTTATTTCTGATTGGATATTATTATTTTCTGACCAGTTTCTTCTATTTTAAGGTTATCAAAATCTTGATAAATATGGACTCCATTTTTTTTTTTTTGGGAGAAATATGTAAATTAAATTATCAAAATTAATGGATGTACATTACTTGGTACAGATAATCACAAACACGTACCCCATGAAAAAATAGATAAAACTAAATCCACCATTTCGTGGATTCTTTAAACAAACATCAACATATATATTCTAGTAATACTCGAAAGAACCAAGAATTCAATGCCGTTTCAGTTTGCAATTTGAAAGAACATGAAGACTCCATTGACAGTATTATGTATTTTGGTTGCTGTTGCAACCGGCTGCACTGAGAACAATCAAGATAGAACGCCGGTGCGGCTGCAGCCAAAAGCTCCGGCCCCTGCCTTGGCTCCACCGGAGACCGAGGACTGCATCAGCCTGATTTTCAATATGGTGGATTGCATGACATTTTTAGGCAATGGTGGGATCGAAACGAAGCCTGAGGGGTCGTGTTGTTCGGGATTTAAGATGGCGGTGGACAAGAATGCCGACTGCATTTGCAGAGCCCTAAAGAGCAGTATCAGTTTGGGTATTGATGTCAACATGACTAAGGCTATGAAATTGCCTTCTGCATGTGGTCTCTCTTCTTTTAAGCTTGCTCACTGCAAAGGTATCTCTCTACACACATTTATTATTTATATGCGAATAATTCTAATTCAATTTGTCACGAGAGATGATACATGTACACCCAAATTTACATCTTTGGGTGACCGAATGCAGAAGTGGTGATTTCTCATTGGCTGGTGGAACTTTTTTTTATGTCCACCAGCCAATGAGCAACGGTGGCCTGTGCATTCTGTCACCAAGGTGGTAAATCTAGATATACGAGTAGCATCTCTCTATTAAATATGAGTTTTGCTAATGGTACATAGAAGTGTACGTAAGTGGTTAAACCCCCCCTCACATAGGGTGGGACCCATTTAAATAGAAAAATATTTTATGTAAGTGGGTCCCACCCCATGTGAGGGAGGTGTAACCCTTTAGGTACATCTTTTGATGTATCACTGGCAAAATTCATTAGATATACTCTTAACGTTGAAGATTTGAAGGAGACTTTCTAATTTTAGGATTTCTCAATATTTTAACAACCGAATAAAGGCATCAAAATGACTTACATTTTCTATATCAAGTGACAATTCTTTTTATCTGTTGCAGTTAAGACTCCATCAACAGCTGCTCCACCTCCAAAGTCTCCAGATATTCCCACCCCGACAAAGCCACCGGCAGCACCCTCTGGTCATGCTGGAACACCAGAAGCCCCCTCTGGTCATGGCGGAGCACCGGCTCATCAAGCTGCATCTCCATCTCATGCAAGCAATGGAGCTTATACCACATATGCCACCCTTTCAATTCTTTTTAGTTTGGTTGTTTCTGCCTCATCATTCTTTAATGCCTTAGCTTAAACTTGCGAGTTCAATCCTTCTCTCTTTTTCTCCTTTTCTGTCAGAAATGAATTAACCTTTAATTTCTTGTGCTTAAATGAGGTTCTTGAATAGCTTAGTTTCATTATTATTGGCTTTGTTTAAATATTGGATTTGATAAGTTATCTGTTTTAAGAATCAGTTTAATGGATTTTAGTTTTTTTTTTAATTTTGGTGCTTCTTTCCCTTCTTTTGTTTGGTGGAATGCATTATTTTGATTCTTGTAAAGATTGTCAATAATTATTTTGGTTCTATAAAGACAAATTTCCATATACTGGAGCAAAGATAAAGCCAACAAACAGTAGTTTATTCATCAAGGGAAAAAAAAATCGCAATCTATATCATACTTTTTTTTCTAAAAATATTTAGTTATGTTTTAAAATTATTTTTTTAGATAGTATGCTTTTCTAGCATTATAGGAGTTAAATTTTAGAAAATAAAGTAAAAAAAGTAAGGCTTTATTAATGAAAAAAATACTTGGATTCGTTTGATTGCAAGAATGAAATTGTGTGGAAAGAAAATGAATTTCAGGGAATTGAATTGCCTAAAACTTATTTTATTGAGAATTTTCAATTAATAGTATTTGATTGATATAATTTTTCACCTGAAAAATATGGAAATTTTGGATATTTCGGGGTTCGCTTGACTTTGTTTTTAATGCAAATTGTCCATTAAATGAATAGAATTTGTTACATTTCAATTGCCAATTTTTTTTTTTTTTAAATAAGTTGTTTAAAAAAGTTTTTCCCACCAAACCCATGAGAAAAACTTTTCCTCAAAAATCAAGCAAACGTGGAAAATCAAGAAAATTGGAAAACCAATTCAGCGGAAAATTTAATCAATCAAACTGCAAAAAGATGGAATTGAAATTTAATTTTCATTTTTCATGGAATTGATTGTCAAATTGAACATGGCATAAGAGAAAAATAGTAAAAGAACCATCACTTCACAAGAAACTGACTCGTAATGCTTGGACAGTTGGCAACATCTTGGGATTATTTTTGCAATTTGGTCAGTCCAGATCAACAATTAACTATAAGTTTTGCAAATATTATTTTTGCTATTCACGCAATAGTAGAATGTTTGATATTACGGAGCGTTCTTTGATTCCCCATCATCTGAAGACTCCTTTTTCTCGAAATTTATTTTTAATCACAAATTCTTTCAATAAAATATTTTACACGTAAATTCAATTTTAAATTTTACAGTTTAGTCCCACATTTTTCAAAATTCATTATTACAAAATTCATTTTCAACAACAAATGGACTCAATCATAGGCTAAATGAGACATAACATGACTAGAGCAGGTTAAAAGAGAAAAAAGAAGAAAATAAATTGACTATTTGTCTTAGTTGGTCATATTATGCCTATATTTGAGCCTATTTCTCTTTCATTTTTTTCTATTCATTTTTCTACACAGTATTAATTTTTACCCATACATTCTCCAAATAAAATAATATTACACATAAATCTAAAACTTTTCATCATTTTTCACCACACATTTTCCCATCAATCACTATTTAAAAACAACTTCTCCAAATAAAAATGGGGGCCAAACACCTTGTATATACCACAAGGTTTTGTAGGAGTGATTTTGGGAGCTTGCTTCCATGACCGAATTCAGTATTGGACTGGAAAAATTTTAAGCATGGTTAATATGCGTACCGATAAAAAGAATTTTATAAAGGAAAAAATAAAATCCAATTGAGTCTCCACGTACTAATCTCACGGTGAATACAATCTTAAAGGAGAGCTATACACACAAATAAGAACGCGAGATTATTTATTTATTTTTTTCTCTATTTAATTATGTGACAAATTTTGCGGATAGTTGGAGTAAACCTCGACTTTTACCTGGAAATTATTTCGTAAGCATCATTTTGTGCTTGATACATACAAAACTTTAAGTCTGTAACCATTTTTACAGTGAATGATTGGTTCGGAGTAGTAACTTTTATCTTTTACGATGTTTATTGTCTATCTTTATTAACAAAGAGGAGAGAATATGCAGTCTTTTCCTGAACAGTAATTGAACAATTTTGTAGCAGTAAGCACTTTTCATTAATTAATCTTTTTCTTGTTTTATTCTCTACACAAGTGCTCAACATTAGCTGCAATAAAGTAGAAATCCAAAGCAAGAATCTTATCAAAAACTTGCTGCTTCTCCTTTATCTCTTTCTGGATTAGGTTTTGGTTGGAAGGGATCCCACCAGCCACTGGCAAATAGGGCCCCCAAATGCACCCTTTTGGCAATTGGCATTGACATTATATATTCTAATCCTCATTTCCTAATCAAATGTTAAACTTCTTCAGCAAATTTTGGTGAGCAAGTTAGAACTGCATCTGCCACAGTGAGAAATATCTTGTCTTCTCCTATCAAACTCGTGAAGCCGGAAGCGAGAAGCTTATCCATCACGACCGGACCAGGGTTTGCCAAAACAAGCTGCTCGACAATCAGAAAAGTTTCGAGATAAGTTTTCGACTTGCATAATGATTTTGAGTTTTGGAAATACTACTGGCGTATGGAATGAAAACTTAATTTTACCTCAACGGATCTCTTTTGGAGACTTCTGTACAGTTCCTCCAATGCATGGATGCCGCTGGTGTCGATGTCAGTAACGGCTGCGGAGAATGAAAATTCATGAGGGATCTTATCATTCGAAAAGTGCAATATAGTATGCTTGGAATTGTTGGACAAGGTAAGAAACTACGTACGTGACATTTCGACTATCAAAAATTGAATCTTAGGAAGGCCAGCCCTTTTTTGTTGCTCTTCCTCGTCGGTTAACCACCTTAATATCCTGAAAACATGAAAATTTCAGAGCTTAAATGATAACAAACTTTAGGTCATGACGCAAAAATTTTGTGACAAAACTTGTGCCTTGCCATTCAAAATTTCAATCGAAACAACTTAAAGTAGAGAGAATTAAGGTTTGCAGAAGAGAACCAAATGGGAAGACGTATTACCTCTCCCTGATATAGTTAGAGTTAGAAAAATAAATTGCCGAATCAACCCTCACGATTAACACACCCGGGACCTTCGTTGCCTCCGGATATTGTAGGATATTCCTATAAACATTTGTCCTAGGAATTTTACCAAGGATTGCTGTCCTTGGCCTTGTAACTTGTAAGAGTAATTTGGCGAAAGATATTGAGACCTATCATCAGAATATAACACAATTAATGCATTAAGTACAAATCTTAATAAGCAACATGAAATGAGAGAGGCATACTCTCACCGCAATTAAGAGGCCAATCTCGACAGAGGCAAAAACAACCCCAAAAAAGGCTCCCATACAAGCAACAAAGTCGAATTTATCGGTTTTCCAAATCAAAATTGCTGCTTCGTAATCGATTAAGCCGATGACTGCAGAGATAATGATGGACGAGAGGATTGCATTCGGGGTGTACTCAAAAAGAGGTGTGATAAACATTAACGTTAAGAATACGACAAAGGACATAATGATGTTAGAAACTGCTGTTTGGCATCCAGCCATGTAATTCACCGCGGAACGGGAGAAGGAACCTGCATGTGGCCAAAAAAAAAAAAAAATTGAACAACAAAAAATATATCATTCTCTACTGCTGCATCTCATGAAATATAATTTCAATACTGCTATCAATTTTCACCTGTCGCCACGTAACAGGATGTCATAGAGCCGACTACATTCATTGCTCCAAGAGCAACCATTTCTTTGTTTCCATCTAGTTGATAGTCCTTCATGGAAGCAAACGTTCTTCCAATTGCAACAGCTTCCTAATAAATCAATGAAAGAAAGGTGAATATACTAGACAAACGAAGTAAAACTGAATTAGTTCTCAAGATTTTGTTGACCAAGGAAAATATAAGAAACTAACTTACTGTCAATGCAATCATGCCGGCCACAATGCCAATCCTAAGACCCTTCAAAAGATAATCGCCAGTAAAATATATCTGATTCACGGATGAGGGATTAATTCCTTTCTCAATATGTTTCACCTGGTTATGCCAAACGCGTATTAGTACAAAATAATTACAATAGATTACAGACTTACAGTGCTATGAAACGAAAGTAGCTAAAAAGGCTTACAATTTGTACTCCTCTCTTCTCTGCATGGGTAATATACACAAAGAACGTAGACAGGATGACGGAGATCAGTGGAGCAATAGCCGGTACCCAAAAGAGTTTCTTGTTCTTCTTCCCCTGCACCTCACACCGAGTTAGAACTGCTAACAAAGCCGAAAATCATCTAAAAAATGCAAAATACATTGGACAAAACTCGGAAGTTGGGCGTCTTACAATGTACTTGGCAAATAGAAGAAAGGCTAAAAATGTTGCTCCTATTACGATTGTCTGCCAGTTCCACTGCAACAGAAAATATTGGAAATTTTGAGTACCCGGTGTCAACTTAAAGCTGGTAATTCATGTGCACAGAGAATTAGAACACTTACTCCATGATGGGCAGAGCCCCACACAGACTTCATAACTGATATAATATCCGTGTTTTTCGTAAACCTTTTTATGCCTAAAAATCCTTTAAGTTGTTGGAGTGCAATTGTTATGGCAGCACCTCCCATGAAACCAACAACGGCAGCATGAGATAGGAAGTCGATTAAGAAACCCAATCTGCATGTAAATCCAAAATTAGATCGCAGAAAAAGACTGCAAAACTGCTAGGATAATATTGAAAAGAAACAAATTTTGCAGAAATTGACTAATTTGACAGCAAACTAAACTCAATTACCTAAGAATGCCAAGGATAGCTTGGGTGATGCCAGCAAAGAAAGTAGCTGTGAATGCAAGTCTACGGTATTCAACAGCATTTTTAGTGGGATCAATCTCGTTCTGCAGTAGAGTCCCAAGCAGCAGAGATACCACAGCAACCGGCCCTATGGCTATATCCCTCGAACTACCCATGAAGGCATAGACCAAGGGAGGTACAAAGCTTGAATCTGATCGAGTCAACAGATTAAAATGCAAAAACACACACGATTACATACTTGTTATCAGACCATTGGTAATGGATATATTTTACTTATAGCATGTTTGGTGGAGAGATTCATTGGACTGTATAACGGAAGGAAAATAAGCTAAAAAATCTAGCTATTATATAGTCCAATCCTATCGAGTTCTGCATACCAAACATGTACTTAATGTATATTTGTTACTTACATAAACCATACTGAGGAGCTAAATTTGCAAGCTTAGAGTAGCCGATATCCTGTTGAACGAGTATCAGGAATTAAATCACCAAATACAAATGCTTTGGAAATCCCCATTGTCTTATATATATTTAGAATGCATAAATTGTACCTGAGGAATGCAGAGGCTCGCAATGGTAAGCCCAGCAATTAAATCTCCTTTAAATTTAGCTAGATTATAACTTCTAACCCAATCAAGTATCGGAAATACGGCTTGCATCCCGAGGACAAACTTCCGAGACCTGGATTGATCCTTAAATGAACGTAAAGGATCATCTGCAAAGAATGTTTCCTTCAACATGGCAGAGAATTCCTTCCATGGGTTTTGCTTTGGCGGAACACCAACCTTGTGAACATAAGGCAAAGTATGATGATTTGAAGATGACAAACTTCTAACATCAATCTCTTTCGTGTCCATTGAATCCTCAGTACTATGACCCATTCAAGATGAGACTAGGAAATCGTTCTACACAGAGAAACAAATGTTGGTTAGATCATCAATATAACAGGACTGATTGTAAGGGTAGATTGGTCAATAGCATAGTAATAGGGTGCACTAGCCTAATACTGAACAAAAAGTCTATATTAAACGCTATCAGTTTGTATTGAATTCAAAGAGAATCAGTTTTACAATTGAAAAGGGCAAAAAGCAAAAGAATGATAATGAAAGTCAGCAAGTTAATCCATACTCTATAGACAGATGAATGGAAGCAAGCAAAAGCAGGTCTAGGCTCCTTAAGATTCTCGAGTTAAAAATATTCTTTACAGATGAGGAACATATAATTTTCCTTCTTATATAAATTCTCAAGAATACAGGTCAAACTTTCCAACCTTGAAGTGACGGCAATGGTAGTAAATTTCTTTCTATTCACATTCTGCTGAAAATAGACGTGGAATTTTCAATTTCGACTGTTTAAATCATAGAAATTGCCAACAACCATTGATTTATATAAGCAGACAGTGATTATGGTTTATAAAAACTGATGTTTAATATGGTTTATCAAAACTGATGTTTAAGGCATTGACCTCTATGAGAAACAAAAAATTCTTTACATAATAAGTAAACACTTTTAAGAAAAGAAAGTTTTAAGCGAAAATCTAAAATAACAAGAACTTCTAAAAAAGTTCAAAGCTCAAACATGTTCAGCACAAAAATAAGCTTAGCCAAACATACTCCATTGGTTCCATTTATGTTCCAATACTCAAATCTAATTACATGAATTCTAATGCTCAACCAAATGGGGTGGCAAAAAAGGATCCATATAGCCGACTCCAAATGAGGAACACGGCCTAGTTTGTGGTCATTATTGTTGTTGAATATGACATAATGAACCTGATGAAAAAAGCTCTAACTCTATGGTCGTGATTTATTAGCATTTGACGACATAATTGACTTAATTAACACGAATTTTGAATTACTCCCCTTTCTAAAATATAGGCATAAAACACATCATAAATTACTTGTTCGGTTTCGCATTTTCATTTTTTGAGAACTATTGAACATGCTTAGCAATGAGTTTTAAAACCCTAGTTCTCAATCCCAAGCAAAACCAATCAAAAGAAGGAAGAATCAAACAATATTATACTTAAAAAACAAAGCAATAAAACAAATCAAATCTTTGCACGAGTCCAATTTTCTAATCCTTTCATACTATGTATTCCTTTGTCAAATAAATGGTTCTATAAATAACTCCACCCTTTTATCCCCGCATCCACGTATCAAAGTTTAAAGGAGTCCCCCTCTCTGCACCAAGTAGTAAATGTAGAAACTTGGCTCAAAGGGTGTGCATATTGCCTTCATAGTTTATACTTTGCTCAAAGGGTAATACAAAACAAAGATTGAATAGTATATGGAAAATTGGAAATCCAATGGGAATAGAGGCTAATTAATACACCATAAAGGCATGTTTGGCATATAATATTTGAAAATACTATAGACATTAAATTCCTTTTTTCCTATTCATTCAAATATAAGAATTACGATGCTCTGTTGTGTAATGTTCCCTTTCCTTCCCTTCCTCTTAAAACAAAGAGAATCCACAATTTTTCCTTCAATCTTTTTCATTCAATTTAAAGCAGATACCTCTTGCTTAACCAATTTATTCTATCATAATAGCTTAAAGAATTTCTCCTTCAACCATACAACTTGCACATTGATGGCTATATATTCTTGTCAAATACTCAGTAAGAGCTCATTCGATCTACTTTTGGGAAGGAGAACATTATTTAAAGTTGTGCCATTATATAAGAATACTGCATTAGTTTCCTCATATTTTTCAGAAAAAATAAGATTTTTCAGCATATCACATCTAAAAGGTATATGTTGTCCTTCCTTCCCTTCCCTTCCCTTCCCTTCCCTTCCTCTTAAAACAAAGNAGATACCTCTTGCTTAACCAATTTATTCTATCATAATAGCTTAAAGAATTTCTCCTTCAACCATACAACTTGCACATTGATGGCTATATATTCTTGTCAAATACTCAGTAAGAGCTCATTCGATCTACTTTTGGGAAGGAGAACATTATTTAAAGTTGTGCCATTATATAAGAATACTGCATTAGTTTCCTCATATTTTTCAGAAAAAATAAGATTTTTCAGCATATCACATCTAAAAGGTATATGTTGTCCTTCCTTCCCTTCCCTTCCCTTCCCTTCCCTTCCTCTTAAAACAAAGAGAATCGATGGCTCTTTCCCTCTTTGACTACTTTCAATCAATTTAAAGCAGATGCCTCATGGTTAACCAATTTATTCATTCAAAATGCTTCAAACAATCTCCTTTTTAACCACATAGTTTGTGCATTATTGACAACTCATTGTCATCAAGTGCTCTTTCGACATGTTTGGTAAAATGTGGTACGCGACACAAGTCTAATAATGTATACCAGGCGCACACTTTAAGTACTCATAATATTGGCTCTACTTCTAGGAAGGTGTACACGTACGAAAAGAAACAAAACAAAAAAAAAACATTTTAACAAATCGTGTCATTAAATAATAATACTGCACAAGTTTCCGCATATTGTCCCCAAAAGATAAGCTTTTAGAGCATATTAAATTCATAAGGTATTTTGTTGAAAAGCAACAACAAGAATCGGTGTTAAGAATGCAATTTTTTTCTATCTTTTAATAAATATTGATTTGTTAGAGTACATTGCAGAAAAAGCTAAAATAAATGGTTTTTTCAACTCTAGCGATTTGAACTTTTAGATTAGGTGCTTCAATGTACATATATGTTAAAATTATAGAGTATTAGACTCGTGACAAGAAAATGATTCTGGCCTGTGTGCTAGGGAACATGTTGAAGACAAACTCTAAATAAATGAACGTTTCTTATCTTCTACGGTTTTAGATGGCGTGGTTTAACATAATACAAACGAACTAAGTTTTATTCCCAAAGATTTAGATTTTAGAGTTTTCAGATAGTTTTATGCCATTTCAACAACTACGTAACATCTAAAGCCTAAATCATTCGCAACCACAATACATATTCATTTTTAAGAGAGAAACACAAAATAAAATTTGATGATCCAAATGCATACTCTATACCTTGCATACATCCCCCCCCCCCCCCCCCCCCCCAAAAAAAAAAAAAAAAAAAAAAAAA
>CAIGRK010389238.1:0-15121 GCA_903798315.1 Fraxinus greggii | reverse complement strand
CACACCACACCACACCACCCCAACCCCACCCAATGTTGCATATACACGTGAGCAGGCATTGAGCGTACCGGCTGCTTTCTCACTATAATCCGAAAATGCCTGCGCTAGACAAACTTCTTAATTCATCGGCATTCAAAGCTGCGGTTCCATGCCCTGAACTCAAACTCGTAAGAGAACAAATTCAGGTGGGCGTAAACCTTAATCCTGATATGGAACCGATTCTGGCGTTAGATTCAGATTCTGAGTTTGAAGCTGGATTTCAATCGAATGACTTCATTGGTGACGAGGAACGAGAGGGAACTAGAGAATTCGAGGATGGTGAAGAAGAAGAAGAGGGGATTTGTTGGGCTTCGAAGCCATGCAAAAAGGGGAAGAGGAAAATTGAAAACGGGGACTCGGAACTCAAGAATTCCCTCCCCTTCCTGTGTAACGCTCCTAAAATGGTAATTTATCAATCTTATTTGTTTTAAAGATGATTTTTGGTGGGATTTTTATCTTTTGTCAGGTGGGAGTGATATTGTTTACTCTTTTTGGGATTTTTATTCTTGACTATGAAGAGTTAGTTCTGATTGTTAATTTTGTTTTGTTTAATTGCTTGTAACTGAACGTCTGAAGAAAATTATGTTTTCCTATAGCAAATTAATAGTTGGTTTTGGATTGTTAATTCTAAGTACTTAAAATTTAAAGCTTTGTACCTTATTGTATTATAAATTTGGTTTATGTCCTGTCAATGAATTTTCAATTTTTCAAGAATTAACAGCGTAATTATGTGGAATTGGTGAAAATTGAAGAGTTCTTAATTTTATTTTATCTGTCAATTAATTAGTTTGGATAAATTATATCATGTAGAATTCTTTAGTTTGCAGATTATTTAGTTTTGTGGTTCTGTAATAATTTATTCTGACCTGGTTGGTGTCCATTCAGGAATTTTTATGATCCTTTCTAGAATTCTTCATCTTATTTTTCCACAAAATTTAAAAGGGTCTTTTGTGTTCCTTTCCATCCTATAGTTATTCTTTTATTGTTGTTATAGTGTTGTGAAGTACAGATTAATCATTTGGCATATTGCGAGTTAAATTAATATGCCTACTTAAAAATTAAGAAATACATTTTATCCACAAAAAAGTAAAACCAAGCCTTAATCTCAGTGCCACATTTTGTTGGTATCTTCGAAGAAGAGGATAGAAATCTCGGGATGCTTTCATGAGCATTAACTTTGCAACAGAGACTGATTTAGCATAGTAGCCGCCATGCCTTTAAGGTTCTAAACAAAATTCACTTTTAATATTTCACCTTATTATGTGATTGGTTCTACATTTTCATGGGTTTTCATCCATCTCAGGTCCAGTGTCTTGTTTGCCAGTATGCAATCTACAGTGAGGTGATATTATGCTCTGTTCGTGGCTGTCAAGCATCTTTTCACCTAAAATGTGCTAAAGACGGACTTGGCTTCTCGTCTTTGAAACAATTCAAGTGCCCTCAACATGTAAGTGTCCAAAAGTTATAATCTAAATCTTATCACTCCTTTTCTGCTATATCTTTATTTTTTTTATTTATTATGCTTCTGAGTTCTGGGAGTTGAGGTCAGCAAGAAGAGGGTGGCACTATTATAGGCAACCGATTTGCATGTTTGGTAAATAAAGTTTTTGATATATGTCAACTCTTTTCTTTTTAGTGTTTTCTGAACACGGGCAAGATTAATTTTTTCTTTATACATGTACTCTCAGTTTCTGATTTTGCTTTGTTTCCTCTATCTACTGATTTTGACTTTTGCCATGAAGATAATCTCAACTAGGGTTATATATCTGATATCTCTTTATTGATCAGGCATGCTTTTTGTGTAAGCGAAAGAATAGATTGTGGCGATGTGTTAGATGTCCAGTAGCATCGCATGATAGATGCGCACCATTTCCTGAGCATGTGATTCGTTTTCCTGATCGACCACAGGAGGTCATTTGTTGGAGGCATCCTACTGACTGGGCTTTGTCAAAGAAGGTCTATCTCTTCATTCATCAGCACGGTTCTAAATTTCTGTACATTGTTCTGATTTTCTATACTTTGTTTAGTGTTTCTGCATTCATGCAATATCATACTTTGTTTCAACAGCAGTGTGGCACTCTTAATTTGTTTTGATGTTAATGATAACCGAGAACAATTATACTCAGAGCTCTATTGGTAAACCACAAAGTGACTATCGCCAACAAAACATCACTACCTCAATTCAATCTTCCCTCTTTAATTTTGTCTGGTTTGTTGCTTACTAGACAGGGGTTTCTATTTTGGTTATGCAACAATTAAAGTTATTGATATGAGAAACCCTGGAGGGATGAGCTGAGATTTCCAGGAGTGATGCTCTAAATTATAGATATCAAACTTACATTTTGAGCTGTAACTTGAATCAATTTGACACACTTCTTTACTATTTATATATTTGCAAACTACTTTTCTCCTTATGACACAAAAGAAGGAAGACATTAAAAATCTTATACATAAGTTGCCACTGAATTCCTCTGCAGCCATGTACTTCATCATAATATTTATTTCCTTCTCTTCACAAAGAGAGTCAATCCAACGAATGATTATCTTATATGTTGACCAATGGTCAGTCTTGCTCCCATTTAACTCTTGCTGCATGTATGTAACTTATGAATCTGATATAAACTTCCATTTCTGAACAGAAATGCAACTTCGTAGTTCTTTTGCTATATATAATAATTCTTTAGATGACTGGAATGTATATCCTTGATCTGTGAGTGTATTAGAACAATTTTTCTCTGCCTGGCCTAATGTTAGAACTAGAGATGAAAAGTTCCTTTACCCACAATCCCTTCTACTATTGTCCTCCATTAGTCTTCATATTGTTGAGATATCATAAATTGTCCGAAATTAGGTTGCATGTAGATTGGTTGCATTTTAAGAGTCATTGGCTCGTTGGCACTTATGTGAGCACCGTTCTTCACCCTAGGATTGGGTTTTCAAAATGAAGTTGGAAAAGAATAATGTAGCAGAGGCAACTGCTATGCTAAAAGGAAAAATGCACAGACACAGTGGCATCTACTGTAATGAAAAAGGAAAAAAAAATAATGTAGAAGCATTAACTGTATTAGAGAAAGAACACCCAGCAGCACAACCACCACCACTGTGTAAAGGAGAATATGCAAAGCAACTAACTGTACACTATCCAAAGGATTTTCTAGTGAAGAATTGCTCGAGATTAGGAAAGGCAGTCTCTATTACTTTAACATTGCTTTCTTTCAGCAATCAAGAACGTTACCATTTACCTCTAATCAAACTCTCGTATATAACGTAGTTTGTATTCCTTGGTATAGACTTGTGGAAAGAGAATTGAAAGTTCAATTTGAATTTAATATGGCATCAGAGCTCTTCCCAAGGGATTGAATCAAGAGCAGAAAATAAAATAATTCCCATAATAAACTCAACTATGCATTCAGTTTTTTCATCAGTGTATCAGCACTATCTCTATAATTTAAGTGCCAACAATTTCCTCATTGGGAGGTCACTAGTTTTGCCTCTAGTTTGGAGTCCCAATCTGGCACTATCTCTATAATTTAAGTGCCAACAATTTCCTAATTGGGAGGTCACTAGTTTTGCCTCTAGTTTGGAGTCTCAATCTGGAAAATCACGTCTCCGAGAACAGCGAACAAGAAAATGAGATAACTGGAGAAGATGGTAAGACGGAGATCAATCCTCAATACAATGCGTGGATGAAAACAATGACAACCTATTAACCACATGGTTATTAGGGATCGTGATGCAACAAGTATTAGCCATGGATGATTGATGGTGTCAATTCCGCTTTCTAGCCATGGAACTCTACGAAAGAACAAATTTGTATGACCTAAGAGAAAGTTCTCTTGAATGAAATCCTTCTTAATCTTAAAATGAGAAATCTTTCCCTTGGTGAATATCTCAGACAATTAAAATATATTTGTGATAGTTAGTAGTTGTGAAAATGCCATTGGACAAGATTAATAAATTTTTAGAAGTAGAGGACTTGCTCCCACATATAAGGATTTTCACATGGTTATGTGAGTAAAATCTCCATACCTATCCTATAATAAGTTGGCATAGCAAGAACATAAACATATGTTCCTCTTCGGATATGCAGAGAAGACGAACCAAATAATCAACGACAAGCTTTCCTCAGGCAAAGTGCAAAAGGATAGGCTTTGTGGTGGTTACTTCAACTCAAGGGGACTAGGCTTCATTGGTTATAAAATCAATAAGAAAGCAACCATGGTGGCTACAGTCAATGGAGGAACTATTGGAAGAAAGGAAATCAATCTAGCCTATAATCACCTACAAGGAATGACAATGAGCAACTTGAAAAATTTGTGGTGGGGCTAAATACGTGGCCTTCGGAATGTTGGAATCGGTTCGATCATTCTTACCAAGGAAAAGATGTTCCTAAGGCTCCCTGTAATAAATCTCATGAGAGTGATCCAACTCTTTATACGGACTCAATGCCACCGCTTATGTGTCGAATGATTTAGGTAATGTTATATTCTTTACAATGGAAATGAGTCTCTATGATGTGAAAATGATAAAAGTCCCGAAATTTCCTCCGGTAGAAGAAAAGATTGCAAAGCAATATGGACATTCAAATTTTGAAAATATGTTGATTATTCTTTAAACATAATCGTAACTCACTTTTAAGAATGCATGCAGAGATTAGCCGGGCAAAATCCAGCTAAATAGAGCAAAAAGAAAAGACCATGCAGGTTGGAAAAGGTAAATTGCCTGCCAAAAGAAGGCTTTCTTTAGTGTTCATACGAAAGAATGGGTCATCTCCATGTTAAATCTTTAAACTTTTTACTCAATAAACAATTTATTAATGTTTTCACTCGAACAAATATGAGAATATTTGTGTTAATTGTTAAATAGAAAAAAGTTGCAAATTCCCATTTTCTTCGTCAAACAATATTTATAATTTTTTCTTTAATAAATGTGGCTTCATTATCAAGATAGTACTTTAGATCTATTGGAGAGTCCTGCGATATGGTTGATAAATGATGTACAAAAGGATGATCCTAATAGAGATATTCAATAAATGAGAGAATTGGTATGCTCACGTGTGTAGCAAAGATGGTTTTGATATATAACAAAATCAGAGGGCCTTGCACCGAGAAGGAGAGTTCTTTATTAATTTATGATTATGTTGGGATTCTGGTGTCCAGATCAATATAGCTGCAATCATCGCAGGATACTCATCTACTAATCCATCCTCGGCTGCCCTTTTGCTAGTATCATGCATGTTTTTTGGAAAGAAATGCGACCAATTCATTGTGATTTACGGGAACCTTGTCACTTCTTATCATGCCAAGGTTGTAGCTATTATGTCATCTTTGCATGTACCACTTTTCTTGGGTGTTCTCTTAGAAAAAGAAGTGTAAATTTTCGAAATTATTTCTTAAATTTTAAAAATTATTAGAAAACCAATTAAGAGAGAAAATGAAGGTTTTTCAAAGTGCTAAAAGTGTTGAATTTAATTGCCTTGTTTTTTCAGACATTTAAGACGACGTAGAATTTTCCAACCATTTTCGTGTCCTAATCTTCTAAAAAACATGGTTTTACTAAAAGAAACATGGACATATCGTTGAAAGAGGACTTAACTTTTTAAAATTAGTTTACCTTTAAAGCATTGTATATATTATTTTTTAACTCGTGTCCATTTAATAAATCATATACGCTCAACTACCTTTAAAATTACAGTTTTCCTCTCTTTCAATTGTGAGGCAAACCTCACACAATCCGTGCTTTCCATATTTCAGAGATTTGAAAAATATTAATTTTTTATAAAAGACATCATTGTCTCTTTGTAGGTATTAAAATATATTTTGTTACATAAGGGATATTGTTGTCTTAATCTAACAACAAATGGAGTTCATCTTTCGAGGCATGTTATCTTTGATGAAAGTACTTCTATTTACATTCCTATACAGAAACCTTCTTGTTTAGAAAAATTAAAGATTGGGTACTTCTCCATTAGAAGCATTGATTTGGAAAAAAAAGGAAGCATTTCTTCAAAATTTATGGTCAAGCAAGATGAAGTCGTGCGTATTAATCTCTAAAAGAGTCATCAATGATACTAATTATACTAATTTGGAAAATTTATAATTCTTACATCTAACACTAAGTACTACATCTCTCATGGGTGGAGCCACTTCTAGAATCTAATTTATTGATCCAATTTTTGATTACTAGACCCTCGGTCAGAAGGTATGAGATTATGAACTCAAAGTCCCATATCAAAATGAGGGAACTATGTTATAAGCTATGAAGCACAGACACGGACAACTGTGTCCGATATGACACATGTCGGACATATCGATGCTAGATTTTTAAAAAAATTACTGATATGACATGTCATCAATGTATTGATTAAATTCTTTATTTATACAATATAAGTTTAGTTTTATATTTGTTATTAATTTTTTTCTTATCGAAATCTTATAAATATGAATACTTATTTGTTATTTAATAATAAATTTGAATAAAAAATATTTAATATTTTTTATAAAGAAAAAAAGACCATGGCAGAGTGTCGGTATCTGACACGTCGTGTCGGATGCGAACACGTTACCCTAATTGAAATGTCCGTGCTATAGAGAATATAAGTGTGGGTTGTTTACCCCCTATTCATCCACTTTAGTATTTCATTTGGTAGTAGGATATTTATTGGGCAGCATGATCCATGATTTTCTCGGTTTTGTGGACACAAGATCGTATAAATTTGTTGATGACAAGATTTAAAATGATATAAATGTGGTCCATTCTAATAGCTTGAGTTTTGGAGATCACGTGGGTCAACATTGTATTATAGTAGACAAATGTCCTAAGTTCGAGTCTCATCGCCACCTGTATAACGATATTGCACATGTGAGACTGTGATGGAAAAATGGAACCTGCTTACACCTTTGAGGGCATGTTGACTACAAAATTTAAATTATATGCATGTGATCCTCTCAACAGCTTAAACTTTTAAGTGGATGCTGCCAGTTATGAGGTTTTCATGGATGCCATATCAATGGTAGTACATCGATTGTGTAGGTTCACCCAATTTATCATATGAAAACATCCATTTCACATTTCAACTATGGCTTGGGTGTTGGCAAACGTAATTGTCCGGCTAGGTATTTTGAACTTCTACCTTGAGGACAAGGTGGGTATTGATTGGCCCCGAAGGCACATGTATATTTCCATCTAGTTGAAGTAGGGGAGGGTATTATGGAAATTTAGGCTAATAAATTGTGTAGTTCAAGCTATAATTAAGGGGATGGGAAGTGGGATTGAGTAGGCAGAGCTTGGGGTGTCAATTGGGAGAGAGCTAAGCCTCTTGAAAGCTTAGCAAACTATTGTAATTTTCATTTCATTAAGTTGCAATTACACTTTGTTCTTTAATTCCATTACAAAAATATACATATACAAATATCAATGTCTTCAATTTCTGTTCATGAATCACAAGTAAATCCTGGGATTCTATCGAAGAAATTGGAAAATCGAACTTTTAGAACTTAGATCCTGTGTCTCAACATAGATCTGTCTTCTGACTTTAACATTGGTATAAAGAATAGGTGTGACTTACCGAATTATCACTTTTGAAAATGAAAAATTTCTGCTTATTCTGAACAAGCCTGATTGGGCATGTTCTTTGTCAAGATTTATTCATATTCTAAGAACACTGCTGCTTGTGGAATGGTATTAGACTCAGATGCTCCATCTGACCCAAGTTATCAGTCCTTCATGTTGAATGAACACTATTGCGTGCGGCAACTAATGTTTCCAATTCTTGTGAGCAGATAAACTGACAAAAAACGGTTATCAAATCTCTTGAAAAGATATTTTTCAAAATTTATCCAATACTTCCCTGTAAACTAAGATCTCATTTCGGAAAGTCGTCATAGAAGTGGTACATAAAAAGCATGAATGTTAAACACTTCATTTGCCATAAAATATATTTTTGACTTTTTCTTTTACGTAAGCTGCACATTTTCCAGTTTGTACGAATTTATGCTCAAATCTACAAGTAATAATTGCTGCTATATTTTTGTTCGTCATTATACCTTTACTATTTTACCTTAAAGACTATTTACTTGAAAGGGGAGCAAATAAGAAGAATAGAGAATTATGAAATTTGTGAATTGCATTTTATTTATGGAATTCTTGATGCCATCACACAACTTGTTATGAAGTTTTTGTTGCTGATAACTCATATGCATACCAGGCTCTTTAAACTTATCAATCTGAACCTTTTTTTTTCTCTCCTTTTCCCTTGTTTTCTATTATAACATTTTTTTTCCATGAAGCACGTAAATGTGATCGATATGATTTATTACTAAACATTTAATCCTGAACATAGCCTGGTTATTTCATGAAATAATATTACTAATTGAAATTGAGGCTTTGTCACATTCATTACATGATATTTTCCATACACTTTTATGTTTATGTTGCTTTATTACTTGTTTATTATTTTGATTGATTACACAGCCTAACAGGACTGACATATCTGGTTTAATATGCAGCACGAGGTTCCTGCTACTAGAATAGAGGTTAAAATTTTATTTTTCCTTTTCTTGTTGGATATGCATAATGCATGAAATAAAGCAGTGATTTAAAAATGGATTTTATTCAACGCTGCTTTTGCCTCAAATTTGCCTTTTGCAAGAAAATTGGAATTGAATATGTAGAAGTCATGACTATTTGTGACAGATTTGGAATACTGATTTTACATTGAATCCTTTGATTTCCTGTAAGGATTTAGAGACTGAAATATTATTTTGTGAATAAATGCCAAGTATTAAACACTTTGGACCTCTCCATGGACATAAACTTACTTTTTCTAGATTTATCTCTCCTCGTCATGATTCAAACTTCTAACATTTTCATTGCACCTTTCAGGAAATATTCTCTTGCCTGCCTCTTCCGTATAATGATGAGGAATTCAAAACTGACATAAACTGGAAAGACCTGACAGAATATAAATTGGAGCCACCCCCATATGAGCACATCAAGCGAAGTATCCTATGCATGTTGGTTTCAGATTTACTAAGCCCATGTTTGGTGGCCATTTTTTTTAAAAAACATTTTTTTGAATAGTGAATTTTTGGAGATTGTGTGGTTAAAAAGTAGGAAAAAATTTTGGGTTTATATGTAGAATATTTTATTGTGTAAATGTGTGGTTGAAAATGAGTATGTAGAATTTTTTTTTTTTTTAAAAGAATAGGTGGCAAATAGGGGCTAAGATTAAACTTGTTTTCTTTCACATAAATGGTCATAATCTTCCCTTTCTATTTATGAAAAGAATTCACCAACCATTAAAATCTTTGAATGATTCTAACTAACTATTTTCTGTTTGATTTGGTTAACTATTTATGGCTGTAAATGCTCAACTTCATGTGAATTTTATAACCACCTAAAATTGTAATGGCTCTAAATGCTTAATTTCATGGGATCTTAACCCAAGAAGACATTTACCTGATTAAGAGGAAGCGCAGTAAGGTTGATGCTGATAGTGGGTGTGCAAGCTGCAGTTCTACTGAATGATCTGAGGCATGCGTGTGCAGGTACTGTTGTCCTCCCATTTTAACAAACGTGTTGTACTTGTTAGGAGTTCATGGCTTCAAATGATTGGTCATATTTTACTCTGAACGCTGCATGTGCTTTTACTAATGCTTTAATTTGTAATTTTTCTGTTGTGCATATACACTGAGAGACAGGAAGAAAAGATTTTCTCAAGTAGTGTTACAATCTTTCTCAACTTAACTCATCAAAGTATTAGCTCATTGCTACGTGTCTTCTCTTTGTCCATTCTGCTCTTCTAGAGATCAATTTTACTTGTAAAATCAAAGGTGCGAATTCTTTTTTCCCATGCCATTATAGGTCAGAACCTGCCTTCATGTTTACCGTTGCTGCTTGGCTTTTTTATTTTCTGAACAGATATATCTAGCATCCTTCTCATCCTCAACCACTCTGAGTTCATGTATCTGATGTTTCTGACTACCAGCAGATTCACTCCTATATACCATTGTTGAAGTCATAGAGAATTTGTTTTTATCTTTTAAAAAGTTTCAATTGCACAAAATATACTGTACCACTTTGCTCAACCTAATTATGTAATGAAGTCTTCTTCACTTTCACATTCTGTGTGAAGGGTAATGAGGTTGTTCACTCCACAACTCCGACTCCTATTGGACTCTCTCCTTGTACTTTTACCTTGACTTAAGCTGGATTCCATGTATTTTGTCTTAATCCAACAAGTTTGAACCCCTTATATTACGATATTTTTTTTACTGAACTATGATGTACTATACTGTTGCATAATCATTACAGAATCTAATACATGTATACAGTGAGTAATGCCTTCACCTGCAACAATCCTTTCTCTTTGTAGAATGGCTTTTGGAATTGATGGTGAACATAAGGATAGTTTATCAACCTATTCCAGTTTGTCTTTGACATATCATAATAGTATTGGGATTTGATCTGCAAATGAAGTTGGATCAGATTATAATGCATGTATATCAATTCAAACAAGATTCAAGAAAAGCAAGCTTAGTTTACTAGCTCAATCAAGTTAAATCGCACACTATTTAAGGCTGGTTCTTGTACATTTAATTTTTTTTATTTGTATTCTTTTAATATAATATGTTATTCAAGATGAATCTTTAATATATGTTAGATGACAAAGTTTTTGAGATCCAAGAGTTTGTAACAGGTGAAAGACTTACCAGCTGACTGTTGGAGTAATTTAAACATCCATACGCTTATCTTTGTTTTCATGCCAGACATATAAACGTTCCCCATATGCTTCAATTATTGGAAGAGTTCTGGTATTTGATGTCTGAAATAGACATGGTGTTCTCAAAATTCTAGTTGTCCTTATCTGAACCTTTTTTTATTTTTTTTTTAAGTAATCCTCCTGAATAGTGTTGTCCTTTTCTGTCTTTACATGTGAAGGCTCTCTCCAAAACAAGGACTAAAAGATTTTTCTTTCACAAATGATATTTTTAGGGTCCGTTTATTGCCGAATGAGACTGATAACTTGATACAAGAGCTTTTTGGTTGAATCAAAACTGGTTTCATAGTAAAAGCTTTCAACTTCTAGGAGTACTGTCATTTTACACTCTTATATTTTTTTGTAGGTATTTCTTGATAATTTTAAAGGATCATGTTCTTCTTAAAGTCGAACACCTCTTTACAAGCCAATGCAGCTTATTTAACATATATGGAGGCTGGAATCGGCTGATGCTTTTCCATGTTCAATTCATTCATATATTGTCACAGACTATATTTGCATTGCAATATTCTTTCACGGATTCACATCAAGAACTTGAGTTATTTCACAGTACAGTTGCATTCATGGCTTCCAATATTATATTTTACACTTACAGGGTTCAATGTATCAGCTGCTCAAAAGGTTGCCAGTGCAAAGGAAAGTGTAAAAATAGACCATTTCGTAAAGAAAAAAAGATTCAAATTGTCAAGGTAAATTGATGTGTTTTTGGTCTTCAATAATATCCTGTGTCCTTTTTGATTACGGATTTGAATTTTTTAACCATTTCCTTTTTCCTTTCCACCTACATTAACACTAGATTTTGCTTTCCAGACAGAACATTGTGGTTGGGGTGTAGTGGCAGCTGAGTCTATCAATAAAGGTGATTATGTGATTGAGTATGTTGGAGAAGGTAATTTCTAGCATGTCAAAATATAATCATATATTTTACAACTGGCATACCCAATTTTTATTTAAAATTCTTACTTGGTTCTCTGTGTGTGTGAAAAGATTTAGAAATTGATCTTAACTTGTAGAAAAGGAAAGAAATATTTGTAATTATAGAGAATAAGTCAATGGTATAAATTAGGAATAAGCTAGTACAGCTAGGTAGCTAATTTTTAGTCAGTTTCCTGCCTTTTGGTTATTTTCCTTATTTTTATGTATTCTCCTCTATAAGAGAACTCCGTGTAACTCTTTACAAAATAGAGAAAAATACAGAAAATGTTTCATGGTATCAGAGCCATCCTAAAAGTTTTTTTTTCTTTCAACCGCTTATGGCTGACATAACCTCAAACCCGCCTCTTCCAACACAAACCCAAACTCCCAATACCTCTACTCATCCAGTCCAAATTACCACTATTCGCCTTAATGGTGATAATTATTTACGGTGGTCTCAATCAGTTCGGATGTATATTAGAGGGAGAGGGAAAATTGGATACCTGAATGGAGATAAGAAGGCACCAGCAACAGAGGATCCAACGTACGCGATCTGGGNGTTTTTTTCTTTCAACCGCTTATGGCTGAGATAACCTCAAACCCGCCTCTTCCAACACAAACCCAAACTCCCAATACCTATACTCATCCAGTCCAAATTACCACTATTCGCCTTAATGGTGATAATTATTTACGGTGGTCTCAATCAGTTCGGATGTATATTAGAGGGAGAGGGAAAATTGGATACCTGAATGGAGATAAGAAGGCACCAGCAACAGAGGATCCAACGTACGCGATCTGGGATGCAGAAAATTCGATGATGATGACTTGGCTTGTGAACTCCATGGATGAGGATATTAGTTCCAATTATATGTGTTACTCCACAGCCAAGGAACTCTGGGAAAACGTGAATCAAATGTACTCTGACTTGGGAAATCAGTCTCAGGTCTATGAATTGACTCTAAAACTTGGTGAAATCCGGCAAGGACAGGACTCGGTAACCAAGTACTTCAATTCATTAAAACGTCTTTAGCAAGATTTGGATCTGTTCAATGATTATGAATGGAAATCCACAGAAGATGCCAAATATTACAACCATATTGTTGAGGCTTCTCATATTTACAAGTTTCTTGCGGGACTTAACGTGGAGTTTGATGAGGTTCGGGGGCGGATCATTGGCAGGAAGCCACTTCCTCCAATTGTCGAGGTGTTTGCTGAGGTTCGAAGAGAAGAAAGCTGCAGACGTGTAATGCTAGGAAAGAAGACAACTAACGGGCCAACTGAAAGTTCTGCCCTTCTTAGTAGCGAGGCTGCTGCTAATAAAACAACCAGATTTCAGCAAAAAACTGAAGAGAAGCCACGGGCCTGGTGTGACTATTGCAACAAACCACGTCATACTCGCGAAACATGCTGGAAAATCCACGGAAAACCGCCAAATTGGAAGAGCAGCAAACCTGGTGATAAAAATACCCGGTTGATTCCTAGTGCGAATGAAGCCGAGATAGGTCCCTTCACCAAGGAACGGATGGATCATCTTCTGAAGCTGCAAAAACCCAATTACTCACCAAGTAGTATTCCTACTGCTTCTCTTGCACAAACAGGTAGCACACCCATTGCTCTTTCTTCCTATTCATATTATGCTCCTTGGATCATAGATTCCGGAGCTTCTGATCATATGACCAAACTATCAAATTTGTTTTGCACTTACTCACCATGTTCTGGCCTTGACAAAATAAGAATTGCAGATTGTACTTTCTCATCAATAGCAGGGAAAAGTTTGATTAAATTATCTAAAGAACTAAACCTTAATTCTGTTCTCCATGTTCCCAAGTTAGCTTGTAATCTTTTGTCTGTGAGTAAAATAACTAAAGATTCTAATTGCCGAGTATTTTTTGTGATTCTTACTGTAAATTTCAGGACCAGACTTCAGGGAAGAAGATTGGCAGTGCTAAGTTGATTGGTGGCCTTTACTACTTTGATGATGATTTCTTTGGGAATAAAAAAGCTCAGCGCCTTAGTAGTGTTAGTTCTAATTCAGCGTATGAACAAATAATGCTTTGGCTTTTAAGACTGGGACATCCTAGCTTCCCTTATCTTAAACACTTGTTTCCTACTTTATTTAAGGGTTTGGATTTTTTATCATTTTATTGTGAAAATTGTTGCTTGCTAAAAGTCATCGTACTGCTTATTCGTCAAAACCTTATATTCCTTCAAAACCATTTTATTTAATACATAGTGATGTTTGGGGACCTTCAAGAGTCGTTACTATTTCAAAGAAAAAATGGTTTGTCACGTTCATAGATGATCACACCCGTCTATGTTGGGTTTACCTAATGAGTGAAAAATTCGAAGCTGAAATTTTTTTTAAAGATTTTTACACAATGGTTGAAACTCAATTTCAAAAGAAAATTAGGGTTCTTCACAATGATAATGGAACTGAATACTATAAAGGTACTTTGGAAAAATTTTTGAAAGAAAAAGGTATTCATCACCAGTCCACTTGTGTAGATACTCCTCAGCAAAAATGGGATTGCTGAAAGAAAAAAAACATTTACTTGAAGTAACACGTGCTATAATGTTTTCGATGAATATTCCAAAATATCTTTCGGGAAAAGCGATATTAACAACAACTTATTTAATTAACAGGATGCCTACACGTGTTTTAAAATATAGCACACCTCTACAATGTTTTAAAAAATGTTTTCCCTTCTCTCGAATGCACTCAGAATTACCTCTAAAGGTTTTTGGTTGTATTGTCTTTGTTGGTATACCTAATAACAATAAGTCCAAACTTGATCCTTGGGCAGAAAAATGTGTGTTCATAGGGCACGCCTC
The DNA here is from genome assembly GCA_903798315.1 of Fraxinus greggii. Taxonomy (NCBI): domain Eukaryota; kingdom Viridiplantae; phylum Streptophyta; class Magnoliopsida; order Lamiales; family Oleaceae; genus Fraxinus; species Fraxinus greggii. The sequence continues at coordinate 555 of CAIGRK010389238.1, read as the reverse complement.
CAATAAAAAGGGATATAAGTGCTATAATCCTTAAACAAGGAAAATTTATGTCAGTATGGATGTCTCATTTTTTGAAAATAAATCCTACTTTCACAAAAATTCTCTTCAAGGGGAGAATGAGGTAATGGAAGAAAATTTTTCAGATTTATCTCCAAATCCTTTACCAAAAGTAATTTTGAATACTATACCTGATTCCTCTCTTCCTACCATTTCCGACCTTCAAAGTCAGGAACAATATGAGAATAGTGAAGGGAGTTTTGGTAATATAATGCCGAACATTACTGTATCTGAAACAGGGGGAGAATCACTACTACAGCCGAATCAAAATGATTCTAACACTGAGCTTCTGCTTTATACTCGGAGAAAACGTCATCAAAAGAGTCAAAGGCAGCAAGTTACTCTTGGTAATGATCAATCACAACCCTTGGGGATTGGACCTGCAAATATCACAGGTATGTCCGATCCTAACTCATCTTCAGTTCCCATCATTTTCCCTAGCAAAGAATCATCAGACCTTAATATTCCCATTGGTATTAGAAAAGGAATCCGAAATCG